>SEYY01001540.1:37500-130000 GCA_009176605.1 Armadillidium nasatum | reverse complement strand
TCTAAAAAAAATTTGAATTGCCTCAAATTTTTTCCGTAGCTTCCGAGTATATGAAGCATAGATCTCCCTCAAAATTAGCAGACTATGTTGATGGAGAACTTTTTCAAACGAAAGAAAAAAGTTTTGCCATCGAACACATCAAATGTGTTTCCAATTTTTTTGTACTACGATGACTTTGAAACTGGAAATGCATTAGGCTCTCATGCAGGTATACATAAAATTTAATTCAAAGTTGGAAAATGTATTTCTTGTTCTACTTTCTTACTGTGATGATAAAACAAAATATAGAATTTTAAAGGATTTTTCACCATTAATTGAAGATTTAAAAGATTTAGAGAAAAATGGGGTAGAACTTAATTTTCCTTCTGGAAATGTTCGTGTATATTTTTTGGTTGGTTCAATTTTGGGGGATAACTTAGGACTACATTCGATATTAAGCTTTAATGAAAGTTTTAAATCCAATTCATCAGTAGATTTTGTAAAATTCAGAAGCATGACATGCATAAAGCAGCTAATGAAAATAGTAGTCTAAGAAGAACAATTTCAAGTTATAATTCGGACTTGGAATGTTTGCATTTTAACAAATCGTATTTTGGAGTAAAAGAGCGGTGTGTGTGGAATGATATTCCTAGTTTTCATGTTATGGAGAATTTTGCAGTCAACATAATGCACGATTTGTTTGAAGGCGTATGTAATTATGATATTTCACAAATATTAAAATTTTTTAATTTTTATTCATAAAAGCTTTTACTTTGGAATATTTAAATAATAAAATTCAATCATACTGGTATTGTGAAACTGATCACTGCAGCAGGCCGACGTTGATATCTTACGCTTCACTTTTCGGCAGCAAACCATATTTGAAAATATCTGCTATCTGCAAATGATGTTATTCGTTCGTTCCTTAAGAGGCATTTTGAACACAAAAGGGGATTTTCTAGAATGGAAACTGTATCTATTAATATTATTGCAGATTGTTGATATAGTTACCGATCGATGTTTTGAGCGAGGATGCACTGTGCTATTACAATTACAAACCTTTATTGAGGAGCATCATATTCTTTATATTTCACTATTTGGTAATCTTAAACCAAAACACCACAATATGATTCACTATCCACATATCATTAAACAAGTAGAGCCCTTAATACACACATGGTGTATGAGGTTTGAAGCAAAACATTTTACTGTTAAAAGGAATGTATCTTCTACTTTTTGTCGAAGAAATTTAACGTACACTATTTCACTGAGACATCAGCAAATATCTTGTAAACTCTTTATTACAAAGACAGGTTTGACAGATGAAATTGAAAATGGTAAATTAAAGGAATGTGATTCCAAACTTACTATCTTTTACCCTATATATATATATATATATATATATATATATATATATATATATATATATATATATATATAATATATATATATATATATATATATATATATATATATATATATATATATATATATATATATATAAATATAATAAAATTTAAATTAAAAAAAAAAAAAAAAAAAAAAAAAATTTTTTATTTTATTCTTTGTATTAAGTTAACTGAATATTTATCTACACCAAAATAGAAAAAAATTTTGGTACTTTCTTTTTCTTATCCAATTTATGTTAATTTTTTTTTTTTTGACCTATCACAATGTAAGGGAAAGTTAAACTAAAATTTCGCTATAAAAATTTTAAAATATCGATATAAAGGATATCGATTAAAATCGAAATTTCAAAATATCGTATAAAAAATATCGATATATAAGCTCAGAAAGCTTCTTAACCTAAGCCATTTATCCCTAATATATAAGTTGAAAAATTTGGTAATTTTTGAAAAATTGCTAAATTCCTCCCGAAAAGTTCCCCTTGTACTAGTTTAAAACCTAAGTCGTAAAGTTAAAGTTCCTTAAATTTCGGTAAAAAATTAAATTGTATCTTTGTTTTGCATTTTTTTCATATTTAATTAAAATTAAAGTAAATTCTTACTTCTACCCTTTTAAATTTGAATGACAATTGCACTTGCAATTGCAGAATTGTAATTTGAATTTAGGCCAAATATTTTGTTTTTTCTTGCCATTAACTCGACCATTCGACAAGTGTATGAAAACATAAATTTTTGGGAAAAAAAATAAAAAAATTTTTTGTTAAAAATTTTGTTGGGACATTTTGAACAAAAAGAATTACATATTATTGGATCTTGCAAGCAGTAGGAGGTATATTCCTACTTGCTTTTGGTAACATGTGATCGAATTACGATCATAAAAAAGTATATATATATATATATATATATATATATATATATATATATATATATATATATATATATATATATATATATATATATATATATATATATATATATATATATATATATATATATATATATATATATATATATATATATATATATATATATATATATATATATATATATATATATATATATATAGTATCAGTGTCGATATCGGAGGTTAAATTTTTTTTCTGTGATATTGCTTCTGCAATACAAGGCTTTCATTACATTGATGATGATAGTATCAACTAAACACTAAAACTGATATTTTTTTTCTATCACTGCCGAAAGTATCAGTATCGGTATCGGCATTACACTGATATTTTTTTCTCTGTTTGGGTTTAAATTTTTTGTTAAACATTTCATTCGATATAATCGGAGTGAATTTCAATCCATCAGACGCAACTGCAGCATGTGTTGCATCGATACATTTCAAAAGACGGTGTGCCGTTTTTCAAGTGGTATTTTGTATTTCTTTCATTTTTTCATAATTACTCTTGAAGAGGGGCACTACTGTCTCTTTACTGTACATATCGATTACCAATAATCGAACACTTTATTGACGATTGATCGGACGGTAATCGTATATATATATATATATATATATATATATATATATATATATATATATATATATATATATATATATATATATATATATATATATATATATATATATATATATATATATAATTACAGAACGCCACCACTCACTGGCATAGCCCTTCTCAAGAAGTGGGCACACACAAAATGAAAAAAAATAAAAAATCATTCAAACAGACCTAACGCACATTCTTCAGATGGGCACAGACGGAAGCCTTGAAGAGTGGAAGAATAAATACAGGAAAAAAAATAGATCATGGTAGAGAGTTCCACAGAGCAGAGGTGGTTGGAAAGAAGGAGGCACCACAACGGGTTAGACTAGGGTTTCCTACGTCCACACAAAATTGATGCGAAAGCAGGGCACCCCTTATGCAACGAGGACGATGCAACGGTGGAGAAATGCGAGCGGCCAATTCCCTCGAGCACCTTCCATTGTAGTACCTATAGAAAAGGGATAGTGCGCCAACGTCACGTCGCAGAGATAGTGGGTCGAAAAAGTTAGAAAGTAGGGGACAGTTTATTAATCTTTTAGCTTTGGACAACCCTATCCAGAAGAGAGGAGGATCCGGAACCCCCCCATATGTGAGAACAGTACGCCATACAAGGGAGAATAAGACCCTTATAAATTTGGAGTAACTGTTCAGAAGAAAACATTTCTCGCACCCTGAACAGAATTCCCAGTTTCTTAGAGACCGCTTTAGCAACCATTGAAATATGTGGTTTCCAAGACAGTCTATTGTTTATGTTAAGACCAAGAATGTTAATGTTATTTACAGAGGAGACGGGAGAGCCATCGAAGAAGATAGGAAAGTTGGGAGGTGTTTTTGAGAGGGAGATGTGAAGAAGTTGAGTTTTTAAAGAGTTGAATATATATATATATATATATATATATATATATATATATATATATATATATATATATATATATATATATATATATATATATATATATATATATATATATATATATATATATATATATATATATATAAGTTTTCCTCTCTTAGTGGAAGATCGTGTTTGATAGTGCTTTAATGCTATTGCGTGTATTTGTATTTTTTTCTTTATTTCTTATTAGTTTTACATGTATGGTTTGCTTTAATTTTTCTTTAAGCGTACAGTGTTTTAATATTTGTGTTTTTAATTAATTTTAGGAAACTTTTATCGACAGTGAAGTTCGTCATTTTCAAGTATGATTTTAACGTTAAGTAAACTATTACCGTTTTAAATATGCTAGATATTTTCTTCGGTCTTTTAATTAAATTGCTTTAGCATAAATTTACCTTAATATTTGTTCTAATAATTATAGTTTCATAATTTTAATATTAAT
This sequence comes from Armadillidium nasatum, assembly GCA_009176605.1. Lineage (NCBI taxonomy): Eukaryota > Metazoa > Arthropoda > Malacostraca > Isopoda > Armadillidiidae > Armadillidium > Armadillidium nasatum. The sequence continues at coordinate 125,773 of SEYY01001540.1, read as the reverse complement.
TATTTTTAATGTTAGTTTACTATATTGCGTGCGTGCGTGTGTATGTTTCTTTGAATGACTAATTTGAGTGGTCGTGGGGCTGGGAGTAGAAGGAGGCTTTCTATTACCTTTGCTAACATTCGTGGCCTTCAATCTAATCTCGAGTCTGTTGCACACCACCTCACTAACTCTCGTCCTAACCTTTTGCTTCTGTCCGAGACCCAGCTGGACAGGGATTCTTTCTCTAGCAATCGTAATGTCTAACTACTACTTTTTCCACAATTTCCGTCTAAATGGTGGAGTCAGTGCCATTAACAATGCTGTGACACGTCTCGTAAATCTAGAATCTCCTAATTTCGATGTTTTTGGGCTTAAAATCTGTCTTCCTACTACTACAATTATCTTGTGTTTCTGCTACTGCTCCCCTAATGGAACATATTTTCCAGTGTTTTTTTTTAATATCATACTACTTCTCACGAGACTGTTACTCCTTCTCATCCAAATGTTGAAATCCTCTAGTTAGGGATTTCAATGTACACCACACTGAGTGGTTGGGTATCTATCTTACTGATACAGGTGGGAGGGAGGCCAAATCATTTAGCGTTTTTAACGATCTGAAGCAGTTGATTAGGGAACCCACACTCATTCCAGATCGTCTTAACGAATTCTTGAATACACTTGATTTATGCTTCACCACTAATCCTTTTAGATATAAATACACCATTTTCCTTCCTATTGGTAAACTCTGACCATAATCTTATAGCTCTTAGTTATAATGCTCTCTCACCGACAGCTCCCACCATGCCTTAAACGTACTTTGTGGAACTTTAATCGGAATAATAGGGGGGCAATGCGTCGCTTCTTTGCTAACTACTATTGAAGTGAATCTTGCTTTGTTTTGGGGGACGCTTCTGTCTCTGCTGAAAATATAGGGGCCGTGATCCTTGATGGGATGGGCAGATTCATTCCATCTTAAACTAAATCTTTTTCTCCTCAAAATCCATGATTCGATGGCAACTGTTCACTTGTCCTTCTGGAAAGAGACAATGCATATCATGAATGGAAAACTCTCCTCCTATCACTCTTGCTAATTTTTATTCAGCTCATTAATCGTTGCAGGGATGTTCTTCAACGAACTAAGCGTACTTTCATAAAAAGAAAGCTAGCTGACCTCTATGGTTCTCCTACTGATAAAAATTTCTGGCCTCTTGTCAAAAATATCTCTAATAACTTCTGTAAATCTGCCTTTCCTCCTCTTATTCGGTAAGATGGTTCTGTAGCTAATACTTCCTCTAAAAAGGCTAATCTCTTCGGCTTCCTTTTTTCATCTAATTCCACCCTGCTTGATTCTGGAATCCCTCCTCCTCTCAGGTGTCTCGTGTCTCTATCTGAAATTACTGAAGATCGGGTGCATGAGATCCTGAAATCTATGAACGTCAGGAATACCAGTGGCCCGGATGGCATTCCCCCTCGTGTTCTGAGGGAGTGTGCTTCCGAGTTAGCGCCTGTCCTCGTTCAGCTCTACTCTATGCTTTAATACTAATATTTTTCCTCAATGCTGCAGTGTGCATTTGTTCAGCCGATCCCGAAAAAAGATAGCCGCTCTGACCCTTCTAACCATCGACCTAAAGCTCTCACTTGTGTTCTGCCTAAAATTTTTGAAACTCTCCTCAACTTTCATTTCGAGGATCATTTGGAATCTCATTCTCTTCTCTCAGATCACCATTATGGCTTTCGACACATGAGGTTAACTGGTGAAATACTTTCCTATCTTACTGATCTATGGTCTTCTGCCCTTTGGGACTTCGGTGAGTCTTGTGTGGTGGCGCTTGACATATTCAAGTCTTTTGACCGGGTATGGCATGCGTTGCTGCTCTCCAAGCTCCTTTCCATTGGGTTTCCTCCTTCCCGTTGCTAACTCTTGTCTAGTTTTCTCTCAGATCACTCCATTTCGGCACTTGTAGATGGAGCGACCTCTTTCACCTTTTTTGTCAACTGAGGTGTTCCTCAGGGTTCTGTTTTATCTCCAACTTTATTCTTACTTTTCATTAACGTTTTTCTCAACTGCACTTCTAACCCTGTTCACTCTTAAGCTGATGACTCAATTCTACATTCTTCTACTCATTTCAAATTTGATCCCTCTTTTGCTTCTCTTCTTCAACTCTATCCTTGCCGATCTGGATAGGATTTCTCGGTGAGGTCATAACCTAGTGAAATTCAACTCTTTAAAAACTCGACTTCTTAACATCTCCCTCTCAAAATCACCTCCTAACTTCCCTATCCTCTTCGATGGCTCTCCCGTAGATAACATTGACATAACGACCTCAAAGAAGCTGGGAATTCTGTTCAGGTTACGAGAAATTTTTTTTCCTATGGCAGTTACTCCAAATATATAAGGGTCTTATTCGCCCTTGTATGGAGTACTGTTCTCATATTTGAGGGGGCTCGGCTTTTCCTCTCTTCTAGATAGGGTTGAGTCTAAAGCTTCAAGATTAATAAACTGGCTTCTGCTTTCAAACTCTCTTGACCGCCTATCTGACGTGACGTTGGCGCGCTATCTCTTTACTATAGGTTCTGCAATGGCCTCTCGCATTCCTCCACCGTTGCGTCGTACTCGTTGTACAAGGGGTGTCCTGCTTTCGCACGAATTTTGTGGACGTAGGAAACACCAGGCTAGCCCGTTGTGGTGCCGCCTCCTTTCCAGCCAACTGTTCTGTTGAACTCTCTACCAACATCTATTTTTCCTTCTGTATTTAATCTTCCACTCTTCAAGGCTTCCGTCTCTGCCCATCTGAGGGATGTGCGTTAGGTGTTTAAGCGAGTTTTCTCCCTTTGAAATGAGTGGTGGTGATATATATATATATATATATATATATATATATATATATATATATATATATATATATATATATATATATATATATATATATATATATATATATATATATATATAAAGGAAATTTTAAATCCAATTAACAAGTGAGTTTAAAATTTGAAAATTTTATAAATTGATTTGTGGCTAAAATTTACTAATAAATTTTTAGAGTGGAGCATAGCCTTTACCTACAACAAAAGCACAAGATTATTTTCAGGGTTTAACATCGTCTTTTACTTAAATTACTTATACATCAAAACAAGTTACTTTAATGTCGTATCATCACATTCCATATATTGGTCATTATAATAAAATTACAACACTATATATATATATATATATATATATATATATATATATATATATATATATATATATATATATATATATATATATATATATATATATATATATATTATATATATATATATATATATATATATATATATATATATATATTATATATAAAAAAAAAAAAAAAAAAAAAAAAAAAAAAAAAAAAAAATTTTAAAAAGTTTATTTTTAACTAAATTTTATTAATAGACTTTCAGGGTCGAGCTTTGCCTTTATTAACTACAATTACTACATGAAGAGAGTAAGATCCATTTCATTGTCCAACATCGATATTTAACTTCAAGATCCTCTACATCAAAAACACAAGATAGTTTTAATCTTATCATAATGGAAGTGAAAGGCCGTTACAATGAAATTACAACAGTAGTTGACTTTCTTATACTATATATATATATATATATATATATATATATATATATATATATATATATATATATATATATATATATATATATATATATATATATATATATATATATATATATATATATATATATATATATATATATATATATATATTTTTTTATAAAAAAGTTCACATCTCACGGGCATTGCCCTATTCGAGGAGAGGAACTTTTCTAGGTAGTATATACCTAGGATCCCGAAGTGGGATCGAACCGGCGCCCTCAAGCACGTGAGTCAATCACCCTTCCGTTTGAGCCACGGTAGACGGCAATGTCGTCGGAGTAAGTTGTGTTTGAAAAGAGAAGAAGCAGCAAAGTTTTGGAAGGGATAAGATAAGGAATAGAAGGATAAAGGTAGTCTGAGGAGTGAGGAATGAACATTCGAGAGGACTGTTTTGGGAGGAGGTTCAGATTAAGGAGAAGGGACAAGAGCTTTGGAGCAAGAGTATGGTTAAAATAGTGAACGTTGAAATTTTAATATCAAATCACTCTTTGATATTGAAATACTTAGTAAAATTTTATTTAAAAATAAATAAATAAATAGATAATTAAAATAAGAAAATTAAAAATTTCATGCGAACCAACAAAAAAGAAAAAAAGTTATACTGTTTTAGATTTAATGCAAAAGAAAGTGATTATATTCCAATTTCAACTAGAATATGGTTTATTCAAACATGATTTAAAGTTGCATCAGAATCATCGAGTCCTTCAAATAGACTTTCTTTAATTAAGCAACATAGTATTGGAAAGATTTATTTATTTTGTTGTGATTTATCATTTTTGTAGCGTCATAATTAATTTGGTGAAGCTGTAAAAGTTTCTTTTTAGTTCTTTTGGAGTGTTTATATATATAAAAAAGTGTTAATATGAATATTGTGTCAAATAGTTTACGCATATATATTTAGTGCTGTGCATTTTATAGTTTAGTGATATATATATATATATATATATATATATATATATATATATATATATATATATATATATATATATATATATATATATATATATATATATATATATATATATATATATATATATATATATATATATAGTTTTGGTTATGTTTGGTACGTTTTCCAGTGTGTATTGATTTTCTTTTTATTCATAGTGTGTATAATTATTTTTTATATATTTATTACTATTCATAGTAATATAGGTAGCATATTTTAATTTTACATTTTGTATATTTTATTTTTACATATTTTAATTTTACATTTTGTACATTTTATTTTTTGTTTTGTATTTACATTTTTGTTTATATCTATATCTATATATTTTTTTTAGTTTAAGTGACTAATTTGTTAAATTTTGATTTGTTTAGGAATTTTGTAGTTTTTATTATTATTTTATTGGAATATTTTGTTTTGATAAATTAATAGTTAATTTTTAACTGTTCATATATTAATAGGCTTAAAGTTAATTTTAAATGTGAAAGGATTAGTTGTTGATTACTTAATTATTTGAAAATATTTTGTTAAATTTCTTTATTTTTTTCTTTTTATTTTGTATATTTATAGATGTCATTTATATATTAATTTTTATATTAACTTTAAATATTAATTTTGTATTTATATTAACTTTAAATATATTAATGTTATATTAACTTTGAGAGAGGTGCTGCGAGGAGAAGGTTCAATCCTCCAGTGGGTGGGGGGCGAATCGTATACTACCAGAGTCGTAGGAATGGAGGTAAAAAGGGGTTCAGTGGTGTGTAGAATTGGTTGTTTGAACGTAAGAGGTTTAAATGATGATTTAAAAAAGTGGAAATTGGAGAGATATGTAAGAATAAAAAGCTGGATTTATTAGGGTTGACTGAACATATAATTATCCAAGTAAAATCCCGATGTTGCTTTAAAAAATTAAAATATGTCATTTAATTTTGATGGTTTTTTGATTTGTTTTCAGAAAACTTGTTTATTTTTTATTATATATATATATATATATATATATATATATATATATATATATATATATATATATATATATATATATATATATATTATATATATATATATATTATTTGTAGATTACTAAGGGTAACCGTAATCTTGGTTTTATTCTTTCTTAATCCCTTGTTGAGCTTATAATACATCCGACAATTAAAGTTTTATTAATTTAACATTGAACAGTTATTTATTAATAGATGATTATTAAAACACAATTAATTAATGGTTGAGCTTTCGTGCTCTTAACTGAGTCACATCTTCAGAACTAACCAAGAATGGACGGTCGACATCTTCAAGTGCATTTGTATTGTCATGGGTAATTTTTTGAAATTCTGGCAACTGAGATTTTTCTTAAGACTTCTCGCAAGGACGACGAATGTTTGAAAAAAAGTGTTCATATTATCATCTATAATATGCTCTCCGGATGTAAGGTTAATGTTGGGTATGTTTTTAATTAAATATGATTCGATGAGGTTTCGAGTGTGTGTGTTTTGAATGTGTTTTATTAGTTCTGCTTTTTTAAGGTTTGGATTATGGTTGAAAGTATGTCTATGGTTTTTATTATCATATCGTAAAGTGACCCCATCTTCTTACCAGACGAAATAAAGTTTCTGGAAAAGGTTTTCAAAAATCTAAAATATCCATATACTAACATCAAAAAATCTCTTAAAAAAGCCAAAAAGAAATATTATAATACCACCACACAAAAAGAAAAACACACAAACGTACTACCAACGCCAAACCTAAACCCTCGCGACACCAAAAATAGTTTACCCACCAATATACGTACAGTCAAATCAAACGCCATAAATTTAAAATCAATATTAAAATATCAATACAATAGATGACATCGGAATATACACAATTCCCTGCGACCAATGTAATTTGAAATATATCGGAGAAACAAATGACTTCAAAAAAAGAATTTACCAACACTCACTAGATTTACGATATGATAATAAAAACTCATCTCTTACCAACCATAGACATACTTTCAACCATAATCCAAACCTTAAAAAAGCAGAACTAATAAAACACATTCCAAAACACACACACTCGAAAACTCATCGAATCATATTTAATTAAAAACATACCCAACATTAACCTTACACCCGGAGAGCATATTATAGATGATAAGTATGAACACTTTTTTCAAACATTCGTCGTCCTTGCGAGAAGTCTTAAGAAAAATCTCATAGTTGCCAGAATTTCAAAAAATTACCCATGACAATGCAAATGCACTTGAAGATGTCGACCGTCCATTCTTGGTTAGTTCTAAAGATGTGACTCAGTTAAGAGCACGAAAGCTCAACCATTAATTAATTGTGTTTTAATAATCATCTATTAATAAATAATTGTTCAATGTTAAATTAATAAAAATTTAATTGTCGGATGTATTATAAGCTCAACAAGGGATTAAGAAAGAATAAAACCAAGATTACGGTTACCTTTAGTAATCTACAAATAATAGAATATGAATCCCAGTAACATCGAAGCTTTTCAACTTATTGAAGAATCTCGACTACTAAAAAGATCTTACTACAAATACCATGATCAATTGAGCAGTGCAAATCTACAAAAATGCAATTTACAATTTCTAAAATCCTGCCTCGCAGATAGAATCATACCAAAGAGCTTCGTCACAAGAAATTTAAAGATCTTTGAGGATTCTCCATTTCCTCAAATTTATGAAGACATTTTAAAACATCATATTCAAGTTGCTGAACAAAAAGTAAATAGAGCTTTTTACATTACAAAGAAAAAATTTGCCGATTTTCAGAGACAATTTTACCAGAAGTCTAATAATCATTACCTGCTTAGTTCACTCATTGACTTTGCTCATGTGAACATGAAAACAAAAACTACTCATAGGAAAAATAAACACAATAAAAAATTGGAATATTTATTTAAGAATAGTAAATGGACCACCGCATCTAATCATGATATAATTATAAATCTCTCCAATCAACCACTCACCGATGATGAAAAAACTCTATTAGGATACGGACTTTCATTCTCAATGCAAAACATGGACCCGTGGATAAAATTATATCAAAATTTCAACAATTGGAAAAAGTCTACCTCAAGCAACATCAACCATGACGTCCTTTTTGGAATACTACTCCAATTAACACATATCAATGTAAGTAACATGGTATACCCTCGCAGATTCCATCACACACTATATAAATTACACAACAACCACAACATTGTAATATCACGCTCAGATAAAGGAAATAACATTGTTATACAAAACACCAATGATTACATCAATAAATCCCTCTCTCTGTTAAATGACACAAATACATATACAAAATGCACAAATAACCCACTAAAACACTCACAAAGCTCATTTAACAAACAAGTTAAAACACTACTTAAAGATCACACACATCTCACACAAAATCTCACTTCATATTTACCCAATCTGTCACAGCTTTACGCAATTCCTAAAACTCATAAACCCAACATACCCCTACACCCCATCATATCTAATGTAAATTGCACTACGTATAAACTCTCAAAATGGCTAGCCAATATACTTAACCATTAATAGGAACAATCTCTACCTCACACATCAAAAATACTGAAGACTTTAAATCACGCATTAGAAACGAAAACTTTTCATCCTTCAACCCAGTCAGTTTCGACGTAGTTTCCCTTTTCACCAATGTACCAATAGATTTCACCATTCAGTTATTAGAAAAATTTACAATAGAACACAATATAAACTTTAGTATACCTTTCAACACTATCAAAAACTTAATACTCCTTACATTGGATCATGCATACTTTAAATTCCATAATAGTTTCTATAAACAAATTTCCGGACTTAGTATGGGTTCCCCTCTCTCCCCCATATTCAGTAATTTATGCATGGAACTCCTAGAATATTACCATATCTTTCCAAAATTTCCTAACATCATTTGGTTACGTTACGTAGATGACGTGTTTGCACTAATTCCTAAGAATATTAACACAACATATACTGGAATTTATTAACAACCTACACGCAAATATTAAATTTACAGTTGAAAACCCTATAAACAAACAGCATTCCTTTTCTAGACATTTTAATATCCTGGACTACTTCTTCCCCTACATTCAAAATTTACCGAAAACCAACAGCAAACCCATCATACATACACTGGTACTCATATCACGATTCATCAACAAAAACAGCCGTTTTAAGCAACTTATTCCTTCGTGCACATAAATTAAGTGACCCCATCTTCTTACCAGACGAAATAAAGTTTCTGGAAAAGGTTTTCAAAAATCTAAAATATCCAAATACTAACATCAAAAAATCTCTTAAAAAAGCCAAAAAGAAATATTATAATACCACCACACAAAAAGAAAAACACACAAACATACTACCAACACCAAACCTAAACCCTCACGACACCAAAAATAGTTTACCCACCAATATACGTACAGTCAAATCAAACGCCATAAATTTAAAATCAATATTAAAACCAAATATCAATACAATAGATGACAACATCGGAATATACACAATTCCCTGCGACCAATGTAATTTGAAATATATCGGAGAAACAAATGACTTCAAAAGAAGAATTTACCAACACTCACTAGATTTACGATATGATAATAAAAACTCATCTCTTACCAACCATAGACATACTTTCAACCATAATCCTAACCTTAAAAAAGCAGAACTAATAAAACACATCCAAAACACACACACTCGAAAATTCATCGAATCATATTTAATTAAAAACACACCCAACATTAACCTTACACCCGGAGAGCATATTATAGATGATAGTATGAACACTTTTTTCAAACATTCGTCGTCCTTGCGAGAAGTCTTAAGAAAAATATCATAGTTGCCAGAATTTCAAAAAATTACCCATGACAATACAAATGCACTTGAAGATGTCGACCGTCCATTCTTGGTTAGTTCTGAAGATGTGACTCAGTTAAGAGCACGAAAGCTCAACCATTAATTAATTGTGTTTTAATAATAATCTATTAATAAATAACTGTTCAATGTTAAATTAAAAAATTTCAATTGTCGGATATATTATTATATATATATATATATATATATATATATATATATATATATATATATATATATATATATATATATATATATATATATATATATATATATATATATATATATTATATATATATATATATATATGTGTGTGTTAAATGTGTTGTTCATTTATTTTTCTTCAGTGTTCTGTGTTTTTATTTTTTAGTGTTTTTAATTAATTATAGGAATGAAAGATAAGTATGGTTTTAATTTTACCGTAAGTAAACTTTTACTGTTTTAAACTTGCTACTTGTTTTCTTCGATTGAATTTCTGTAGTATAAATTTTGCATCATTATTTGTTTTAATAATTATAGTTTTAATATTTTCAAAATTGATTTTAATAGTTTTAATAATTTTAACAATAATTATTTTAATTAGGTTACAGTATTGTGGGCTAGCGTGTGTGCATGTGCGCTTGCGGAGTGAGTTAGTGAGTGCGTGTGTGAGAGCGTGCGTGATTTTTTTTTATTTTTTTTATTTTTTTTTTTAAATGCCTAATTTGAGTGTTCGTGGGGCTGGGCGTAGACGGGGGCTTTCTATTACCTTTGCTAACGTTCGTGGCCTTCGTTCTAATATCGCGTCTGTTGAACACTACCTCTCTTCCTAACCTTTTACTTCTGTCTGAGACCCAGCTGGACAGGGATTCTTTCTCTAGCAATCTTAATGTCTCTAACTACAACTTTTTTCACAATTTCCGTCTAAATGGAGGAGTCTGTGCCTATATTAACATTAACACTCCTGTGACACGTCTCGTAAATCTAGAATCTCCTAATTTCGATGTTTTATGGCTTAAAATCTGTCTTCCTACTACTACAATTATCTTGTGCTTCTGCTACTGCTCCCCTAATGGAACAGATTTTCCAGTCTTTTTTCAATATCTTACTGCTACTCACGAGACTGTCACTTCTTCTCATCCAAATGCTGAGGTCCTCTATTTAGGGGATTTCAACGTACACCACACTGAGTGGTTGGGTTCCTCTCATACTGATACAGGTGGGAGGGAGGCCAATTCATTCAGCATTCTTAACGATCTGGAGCAGTTGATTAGGGAACCCACACACATTCCAGATCGTCCTAACCAATTCTTGAATACACTTGATTTATGCTTCACCACTACTCCTTCTAGTTATAAATACACCATTTTCCCTCCTATTGGTAACTCTGACCATAATCTTATAGCTCTTAGTTATAATGCTTTCTCTCCAACAGCTCCACCATGCCCTAAACGTACTTTCTGGCACTTTAATCGGGCTAATTGGGGGGCAATGCGCCGCTTCTTTGCTAACTATCATTGGAGTGAATCTTGCTTTGTCTCGGGGGACGCTTCTGTCTCTGCTGAAAAGGTAGGGGCAGTAATCCTTGAAGGGATGGGCAGATTCATTCCATCTTCAACTAAATCTTTTTCTCCTCAAAATCCATGGTTCGATGGTAATTGTTCTCTTGCCCTCCGGGAGAGAGACAATGCTTATCGTGAATGGAAAAACTCTCCTTCTCCTATCACTCTTGCTAATTTTCATTCAGCCCGGAATCGATGCAGGGATGTTCTTCGACGGACTAAGCGTACTTTCATAAAAAGGAAGTGCGCTGACCTCCATGGATCTCCTACTGATAAAAATTTCTGGCCTCTTGTCAAAAATATCTCTAACAACTTCTGTAAATCTGCCTTTCCTCTTCTTATTCGCTCTGATGGTTCTATAGCTAATACTCCTTCTGAAAAAGGCTAATCTCTTTGGCCTCCTTTTTTCATCTAATTCCACCCTGCTCGATTCTGGCATCCCTCCTCCTACTCCTTCTCCTCTCAGGTGTCCCATGCCTCTACCTATAATTACTCATGATCGGGTGCATGGGATCCTGAAATCTATGAACGTCAGGAAGGCCAGTGGCCCGGATGGCATTCCCCCTCGTGTTCTGAGGGAGTGTGCTTCCGAGTTGGCCCCTGTCCTCGTTCAGCTCTACTCTCTATGCCTTAATACTAATACTTTTCCTCTATGCTGGAAGCGTGCGTTGGTTCAGCCGATCCCGAAAAAATGAAGCCGTTCTGACCCGTCTAACTATCGACCTATAGCTCTCACTTGTGTTCTATCTAAAATTTTTGAAACTCTCCTCAACTCTCATTTCCTGGATCATTTGGAGTCTCATTCTCTTCTCTCTGATCACCAGTATGGCTTTCGTCGCTCGAGGTCAACTGGTGACATACTTTCCTATCTTACTGATCTATGGTCTTCTGCCCTTAGGGACTTCGGGGAGTCTTGTGTGGTGGCGCTTGACATATCCAAGGCTTTCGACCGGGTATGGCATGCGTCGCTACTCTCTAAGCTCCCTTCCTTTGGGTTTCCTCCTTCTCTTTGCTTACTCTTGTCTAGTTTTCTCTCAGATCGTTCCATTTCGGCAGTTGTAGATGGAGCGACCTCTTCCTCCTTTTCTGTCAACTGTGGTGTTCCTCAGGGTTCTGTTTTATCTCCAACCTTATTCTTACTTTTCATTAACGATCTTCTCCACTGCACTTCTAACTCTGTTCACTCTTATGCTGATGATTCAACTCTACATTCTTCTACTCATTTCAAATCTGCTCCCTCTTTTGCTTCTAGACTTGCTTCTCGTCTTCAACTTTCCGATTCTATTCTTGCCGATCTGGATGGAATTTCCCGGTGGGGACATAGCAACCTTGTGAAATTCAACTCTTTAAAAACTCAACTTCTTTACATCTCCCTCTCAAAAACACCTCCTAACTTTCCTATCCTCTTCGATGGCTCTCCCGTCTCACCTGTAAATAACATTAACATTCTTGGTCTAAACATAAACAACAAACTGTCTTGGAAACCACATATCACAATGGTTGCTAAAGCTGCCTCTAAGAAGCTGGGAGTTCTGTTCAGGTTGCGAGAAGTTTTTTTCTTCTGAGCAGTTACTCCAGATATATAAGGGTCTTATTCGCCCTTGTATGGAGTACTGTTCTCACATTTGGGGGGGGGCTCTGGCTCCTCCTCTCTTCTGGATAGGGTTGAGTCAAAAGCTAATGAGATTAATAAACTGTCCCCTACTTTCAAACTCTCTTGACCCTCTGTCTCTGCGACGTGACGTTGGCGCGCTATCTCTTTTCTACAGGTACTACAATGGCAGGTGCTTGAGGGAATTGGCCTCTCGCATTCCTCCACCGTTGCGTCGTCCTCGTTGCACAAGGGGTGCCCTGCTTTCGCACCAATTTTGTGTGGACGTAGGGAAATCCCAGGCTAGCCCGTTGTGGTACCTCCTTCTTTCCAGCCACCTCTATTCTGTGGAATTCTCTACCATCTTCTATTTTTCCAACTGTATTTAATCTTCCACTCTTCAAGTCTTCCGTCTGCGCCCACCTGAGGGCTGTGCGTTAGGTGTGTGTGTTTGTCATTGTGTGTGTGCCCCCTCCTTGAAAAGGGCTCTGCCCGTGAGTGGTGGCGTTTTGTAAAAAAAAAAAAAAAAAAAAAAAAAAAAATATATTTTATTTCATATATAAGTAATCATAAGTAATTGGTTAACCATATAATTATCCAAGTAAAATCCCGATGTTGCTTTAAGAAATTAAAATATGTCATTTAATTTTGATGGTTTTTTGATTTTTTTTCAGAAAACTTGTTTATATTATTATATATTATATATATATATATATATATATTATATATATATATATATATATATATATATATATATATATATATATATATATATATATATATATATATATATATATATATATATATATATATATATATTTTATTTCATATATAAGTAATCATAAGTAATTGGTTAACCATATAATTATCCAAGTAAAATCCCGATGTCGCTTTAAAAAATTAAAATATGCCATTTAATTTTGATGGTTTTTTGATTTGTTTTCAGAAAACTTTTTTATTCTTTTTTTATTATTTTTCAATAAAAATTGATTGTGGTAAGTTTTTCATTTCATTTTACATATATATTTATTATATTTTGCCTTAATATTTATTATTTGTTTTTTAATTTGTTCTAATTGAGTATGGAGGAAAAGGGGATATGGACGATCCTAAATTTTGTAGATTCTCTTGTATTCATAAAGCAAATAGTTCAGCAGACTATTTTGTTAGATAAAGATTTCTAATCAAATCATTCGTTGCCGAGTAAGTAAACAGAATTGGTTTGTTACAATCTTCATCACATGGCTGAAAAATATCTGTAGTGTCTTCTTCATCTCTTTCATTTTCTTAACAACAAATATCGTCCCACATTCCCCACATTACTAGCCCCTAAAAAAACCATTTACATCAGCTTTCCTTATCTCAATTCTACCACCACAGCCAATGACACGTAAAATACGAAAGATTCTGTCATTACATTTCCCACATATAGACTTTCGATTCACATACAGTACGTCTTTCAAAATCTCTTCTCTTTTCCATTACAAACCGTCATTGCCCTTTCCTCTCATAGCCTCGGTGGTATATAAGTACTCCTGTCCCTTGTGTAGCAAGGGCTACATAGGATCTACCACCAGACTTTTGAGATCTCGGATTTGTGAACACCAGGGCATTTCTCACCGCACCTCTCTTCCTCTTTCTACTCCATCTTTTTCTAACATACGTATTCACACACAATCATGCAACACCTTTCCTCTCCCCAAACACTTCAATGTTCTAGACACCAACCCTGATCCAACGTCGTTACGCATACTGGAATCTCTATACATTCTCAAACAAAAACCAGACTTAAATAATAATCTAACCACTACTCCTCTCTATATCGCTGGTCTCTAATTCTATTATTCCTATATTCTAGCTACGACATAATTCAAATTGTTGGTTCTTTTGCTTATAACCTTTCTACCAAAAAATTTTTTTTTACAGAATAAAACTTTTATTCATTACATATCGGTTAGCTAGAAATATACTATTTTGTGTCCTATTCTATCATGCCAGATGTATAATATGCCTCCTTTTCATATTTTGAATGAGTTTGACAATAAATTTCATTTGATGTGCATGGTATGTCTTATATCTGTTTTTATTACCTTATTTATATAATATATATATTTTTATTTTTGGTTTTCAGAGGCTCCTTTGCACCTCTGTGTGTGTGTGATATTAATTGTATGAATGATTTGTTTGGCTCTTGATCCGTAAGCATTAACACTTACTACATAGTTGTTCCATTAATTGTCAGCACCAATCAAATTTGGATTTCATATGCTTATTTACTGTAATTTAACATATCTTTGTAGAAATTCATACAACCAACTATACTTATCTAGTTTACATAACTTTGGTGTAATTTATACAATCTCTCCTCCATAGTAACTATGTAATGGCTGTTCCTTCTTGTCGTGTTTTAATTTATGGTATATTGATTTATTTAGTTTATTTATATATTTCATTTATAATGTTAATTTTAATGCAGTTTAAATCACTAATGTAATTAATTGTTCTTTCTTTTTCACAGCTATATACTCTTGAAAATGATTTAAGTCAAATCGAAACGTAGAGAATAATGTTATAAAAAAATTGCTTATAGTTATTAAATATTGATCAATAATACGTCTAACTCCACCTTAACTTGATGCCATGCTTATTTTTCGTTATATTATTTGCTATATATATATATATATATATATATATATATATATATATATATATATATATATATATATATATATATATATATATATATATATATATATATATATATATATATATATATATATATATATATATATATATATATATATTGTCGAACTGCAAACGAATTTTATTGGTTAATAAGAATTTCACGTATGTCAACTCTTTTCTAATTGTCCTAAACTATGACTCATTTTAAACATTTAAGTTACCATGTTAATTTAGCAATTTTTTTTTTTAAATATAATTTTTCCTGTAAAACGTTTTATCAAGAAAGTAAATATAAATCCTGTGCTATTTAGGAAGCCATTTTCATTTTATTTTACTATTTTAGCGGTAATAATATGGATTAAAGATTGTCCTAACTTTAAGTAACTAAATAACACTTCTACTATGGCTAAACTGGTAATTACGCTTCTGAAAAAGGAAACTAAAGAATTACAAAGAAATGAAAAAAAGGTACGATATCTAAGGAGGAAACGCTTATATTATAAACCTCGAAGAGCTGCCAGACGTAGATTAGATTTCTAATTTTCTAAAGGAGGACTATAAAACTTTTTGTTTAAACATCGAAATTAAAAAAAAAAAAAAAAAAAAAACGGATAAATTGAAAAAAAAAAAAACTTTTTTTCCGTAACATAATAGTATTCTAATAATTGGTTGAGATTTTTTTTTAAAGAATTATAATAAATTTTTTATTGTCACAATCTATTATACGTTGATCAATTTTAAATTGTAAGGCTCTGGAGCGTCTCTCCAAAATAAACATCGTCACACACCTTATACAGAATTCTGTATACATTTCCCGTTATTGGGAATCTGATGAATTATTATGAATTAAAATATGAGTTAAAAATTCAGGAAAAATTAAAAGTTGATATTACGTAAAAACTTTAAAGAGTATCTGATCTTCAGTAAATTTTCAGAATAGGGAACAACATACGTAGGGGTCAAATTTATAGTTTTAGGGGGATTTGATTAAAGGTAATGTGTTTAAGCTTTATGGTACATTTTATTTATAAATTGATGAGAATATCCTAGTTTTGAGAAAATATGAAATATGGGGATTATTTCATGTTCAAGATAAGGGGGACCTGAATATTGTACAGCTCATAAAATTGCGTTAAAACCTATGTTATGTTTGATATATTTAGGATGGTATGAGTAAGCATGAGGTAATTCTTTGCAATTTGTTGCTTTTCTAAATACTTTAAATTTTAGATTAGAACCCTGTTGAATAATGTAAAATGAAATGAAAGTGTTATTTATTGTATTTGAGTTTCATTGTGAAATTTATTGAGTGATAAGTTATGATAAAAATTCAAGGATAGAAAAATATAAAGATATGATAGTTATATCATCAACATAGCGGTACCTAGATTGGATTTGTGTATACACAGTAGTGGTAAGTTTATCAATAGTCTTGATCGAAGAGTTTCATATAAAGGTGAGAAAGAACCGGGCTAAAGCATCCCATACCAACCTCAAAATTCTAAAATAACTATTATTTAAGGAAAAAGCATTTTGTGACGTACATATATCTATGAGCTTGATAAAAAAAAATAAAAAATAATGGGATTGGAAGAAAGGTATTTTGAAGAAAATGAGTGAGATAGTCTAATAAATACTCAATTGGGATATTTGTAAAGAGGCCTATAATATAAGCATTTCCTTCTTAGATATGGTAACTTTTTTTCCTTTGTAATTTTTTAAGAATTTTTAAGTTTCCTTTATCAGATTACCTTTGAAGAGGGTACACCGTTATACCATTAAGGGAAACTCGCTTTTTAACATTTTAATCCTTTGAAAGTTTTTATCTTTAATTATTAAGTGGTTTTAAATAAATTTTATATTTTTAGAGCTTGAGTAATGAGAATTCTTTATATTTTGAAAATAATATATATAAAGTAATATTAATTTACATGGAGTATTATATATGTACTTCTATTGCATTTGATAAACATATGTTCTTTCATGTTCTCATATTTACTTTAATTTTTTTAAATGAATTTATTTCGGAAGGGGCAATAAGAGAGTAGTATTTTATAAAGAACGCTTTACTGGTAATCTTTCTTTTCTTTCTGACCCTTTCGTTTTTCTCTGTAACATTTAGGTGAATCGTTTGTCGTGAACCTAGACATTCAAAACACTTCGATAGAGCCTGTCACAAAGCTTTGACATCTAACCTCCCATCTTTCGGTATCTCTTCAGGTCACTGTGACCGTCTGTCTAATTTCCTTTTCGGTAGTTCTATAACAGCTGTTCAAGACGGTCATCATTCATCCTTTAAGTCTACTGAGTGTTTTTCCTTAAGAATTTGTTCTATTCCTCAGTATTGGCCTTCTCTATAATACTTCATCACTAGTCCACTCCTGCCAATGCTAGGAGGGTAACTCTGATGCAGCTAACTTCTGATCTTTCTTGCATTTCTTATTTTAACAGAGAAAACATATTCGTTTTTAATACCTCAAATCTCGGTTCCCTTATCTTTTTGATGTTAAATTTCTATATATGGTGTAATACATCAGTTAGGCCTGTATACGGTGGCCATCTCCAGTCGTTCAGGTTACATAAAGTCGAATTCGTCTTAGTTCATCAGTTATCGTACACAATCAGGTTTTTTTTTTTTATTTGCAAATATTTTACACTTTTCCTAACTGAAATTCGATAAGGATTCTAAAAATATTTCTTTTTTACGTACGTTAAGTAGTTTTTTAAATATGTAGCTAGCTCAAACAAGTCTGACCATATATATATATATATATATATATATATATATATATATATATATATATATATATATATATATATATATATATATATATATATATATATATATATATAATATATATATATGTGTGTGTGTGTGTGTGTGTGTGTGTGTGCGCTCGCGGGTGTGCCCGCTCTTGTCTCTGTGATAAGCCATTTTCCGGTCTTGTAACCGGAATTTTAAAATTTAAAAATTATCAGTATGAGAGTCCGCTCTCTCTGTCCGGTTTCTAGGTTAAAAATAAGGCTAATTTTTTCTAAGTTAATGAAAACCGCTCTAAAATTCTCCAAAATTCCTATTTCTGCTCTCTATGAGTGGAATTAAAACGGACTTTTTTTTGCAGTGTAGCCTAATGGAATGTCACCATCTCCCAAAGAAGCTCTCCTGACTTTCTGGAGTGTTGAATTTCGACTAGAGTTAACTTCTAAACAAAGTCCAGATGTTCATCTTCTAATAAGCACAAAAATAAACAGACAAAATTAATGACAGCTAAAATAAAGATTTATTATATAGTTATTCCTTTAAAACATCTTTTATTAATTTGGAGTAACTAAACTAAATAAGTATATAAATGTTTATATATATCTGGATATTAAAATATAGGCTTCCTTATTACATCTACAATAACAATTAATCTTTGTTATAATAAAATAGAGTGACATACTGACTTTCGATATCTTAAAACTATCTAGAACATAATAATTTATGTCTTTACAGTTTTATATATTCTTATAACAATATGACTCCATTACATTCGAATTTATCAGTGACCTTATAAATTATTTATAACATTTATAGAACCAATATTATTAGGATAGAAATATTATAAAATATATAAAACAATATTACTTAACCTTACATATTTTTTTTTAATAATAAATAAACCTAAAACTAAAAATAATGTTACGGCAAGGTAAAAGATTCCATTTGGCAACCGAAAATAGTACGAATAATTGTTATCGCTTCATATATTTTGTATGTTACATTTAAGCATAATTGAAGTTAAATAAGTTGTTTTACTTAAAAAAAAAAAAAAATTAATAAATTATTATGCTAGAATATAATGATTTATATCATTTAAATAAACAAACAAAGCATTTATTATAAAACATTTAATCAATAAAAATATAAGAAAGGTTGGTCATTCTGCAATACGATCATCTGAGCAAAATCGTCTTAAATTTAATATTTAAAGATCTTGTTCGTTTGTGTAATATTTAAAACATTTATAATTAAATATATATATATATATATATATATATATATATATATATATATATATATATATATATATATATATATATATATATATATATATATATATATATATATATATTAGAGGTGGACCGGATAGTAATTTTTTACTATCCGCGGATGCGGATGCGGTTGCGGATATTCAATTGCGGATATCCGCAGATGCGGATGCGGATGCGGATAGTTTAATTTTTTAAGAGTTTTTGCCATAGATTCTTGGAATTTTAAATATAATATCCAGAATCTATGTTACCAGGTGTAGATAACACCCCACCAACCTCTTTCCCCAACCTCCACCCATTTGGAAAAAGGTTATATATATATATATATATATATATATATATATATATATATATATATATATATATATATATATATATATATATATATATATATATATATATATATATATATATATATATATATATATATAACCAGTAATTCAGTATTACCTTCACACTTCACAGTTTCACATATTCCATTTGAAGTTAATAATTGGTAAGTTATTTTTTTAGAAATAAAAGCTTTTGGGCTCTTTCAGGTGAAAGTTTGGTTCGCTTTTCGTCGTAAATGAGGCCTGCTCCACTGAAAAGACGCTCACTAGCAACACTAGTTGAAGGACATGCTAAATAAGTCCTTGCCAGCTCAGCAAGAAAAGGGAAACTTTTGCAATTATCTCTCCACCAAACCAGTTGGTCTTTATCTGCCTCCAAACGTGGGAGTTTCAGATAATTTTCAATAATCGATATTGTATCCTTTGACACTTCTGACTGTGATTCTTCATCGCTGCTGGAAGCTAGAAGATCTTTCATTGATTTAGCAATGCTTAAGCTAACAGATTTTGTTTCTTTTGTATCTGAGAGCTTTTGCTTTTTCTTGAAAGGCGTTATTTTAGCTGTTTCTATCATCTCATCGCATAAGCATCCTAATTTGATTTTAACATTCTGAGAAACAAGTGGTTTTAAAAATTTTGTTTTGTACCTAGGAATCTAAAAAGGTTGCAATTGTATAAGCATCATCATTTTCCAGGTTTTCAAATCTGTCGTTCATCTCCTTCATTAATGTTTCAGTCATCCTTGAAACTCCCTTAGACTTAATAACATTTGTTAACACAACTTTCAATGTTGAAACAAGTGGTATCACATCTGACAAACATGATTCAGCTGAACTTATAGTCTTTGTTAATTCTTCAAAAGGTCTTAAGGATATTAATACAATTATTTAAAATGTCATTTTCGTCACCTGTTAGAGGCTTTATTTTTGTGCTGCTTGAAGCATAAAGGCAAATGGCCTCATTAATTTCGCTCATCCTCTCAAGCATATGCAAACTACTATTCCAAAGTGTTTGAATATCTTGCATGACAGAAAGTGGACGAACATTTAATCTTGTTTGTATTTTCTTCAGCTCATTTTGGGCTACAACGGAGTGATTGAAATGCGTAGCAATTAACCTACATTTGGTTATTAAATCGGATACACATTTTTGACTCATAATGGAATTTTTAACTACTATCTGAGTTTGGTGTGCAAAGCAATCTACATTTTTCACTCTTGCCAGAGAAAGTGCTTTTTTTATATTTGTGCCCGAATCCCTGACTACGCAGTGCACTTCATTTAATGAAATCTTCCATTTTGTCAGCATCTTTTCAAATACAGTTTCAAGATAGTCGCCTGTATGGCGCTTAGAAAGAGGTTCTGCATTCAATACAAAATTTTGTATATAGTAATTTTTTACTATCCGCGGATGCGGATGCGGATGCGGATGCGGATTGCGGATATCCGCGGATGCGGATATTGGAAAAATGATGCGGATATCCGCAGTTGCGGATGCGGATGCGGATATCCGGTCCACCTCTAATATATATATATATATATATATATATATATATATATATATATATATATATATATATATATATATATATATATATATATATATATATATATATAGGCACAAGTATAGCTGAAGCAACTCTCTCTGAAACTGTAAAAAATACCCTTAACAATTTTAAATACATTTCAGAAAAATTATATTTACCTTAAAACTATATATATATATATATATATATATATATATATATATATATATATATATATATATATATATATATATATATATATATATATATATATATATATATATATATATATATATATATATATATATATATATATATATATAAAATATGAAGCTTAAAAGTTTAATTTTATATTTTAATTTTAGTTCTTTTATTTTATTATTATTTTTATTCTATTTTATTATATATATTATATTTATATATATATATATATATATATATATATATATATATATATATATTATATATATATATATATATATATATATATATATATATATATATATAGAATAAATATATTTAGAGAGAGAGAGAGAGACAAACGTTTTGCTTAGATTAGGTAGGTTAGGTTAGTAGTAAAAGTATACATGTTGTAATTGAATAATAAGGAAAATTTATTCATAACGATATTAAAGGATATCGCTAATTTTTAATTGTTTATTTTTTATGATTATATATATATATATATATATATATATATATATATATATATATATATATATATATATATATATATATATATATATATATATATATATATATATATATTCTAATTAAAAAAAAGACAAAAAATTGAGTTATTAGGCTTCACTAATATTCAATTTATTAATAATTTTTCCCCGAAATCATTTTAAATTTACACTAAATTTTTCAGTTTTTTTTCGACCGCTGAAAAAAATTGCTTCAACTATAATTGAACCTATATATATATATATATATATATATATATATATATATATATATATATATATATATATATATATATATATATATATATATATATATATATATATATATATATATATATATATATATATATATACCTTTGAAACAGATACATTTTAAGTTTACACAATTTTTAAGTTTTTTTTTCGACCGCTGAAAAGAGTTGCTTCAACTATACTTGAACATATATATATATATATATATATATATATATATATATATATATATATATATATATATATATATATATATATATATATATATATATATATATATATATATATAAGAATATAAGGAATAAAGAAAAACAGGTATTTATAAATAAATCAATAAATATAAATAATAAAATTAAGGTAGTTAAAACGTCTAAACAATTATTTAAAGAACAATAATGAATTTGTAGAGGTAAAGCTAAAAGAAGAAATAAATATACAATACACGAAAAATTAACCTAAGGGTATAGAATAAAAATAGAAATTATTTATAAAATTAGCAGTTATCTAATACTTATATTCTCGGAATTAATCAAAATATGTTATATTAATATATGTACAAAGACCGAGATAAATACAGGTTAACTAAATTAAAAAGCGAGAGACCGATTTTGAGAAACTACGAAAGAATTGTTTACTCTCTATTTGTTAATTATATAACAAAAATATCTTTTATGGGCTAGTATGCATTATATTATTATCATATATATATATATATATATATATATATATATATATATATATATATATATATATATATATATATATATATATATATATATATATATATATATATATATAGGGACCGATTATATTGTTTCAATAACTTGAAACTCATAATAGTTTGATCGCTATTTATTTATTTTTTGTTATTTTAATAATCGTTTACTTTTTCATTTATTTGTATAATTTAAATTTTAGAAGAATATGTTAACCATAAACAATTAATTTGAATTCAATGCACCTTAATATTAAAATAATTATCAAGAAATGCAATTGTTATTGACCAAAATATCAATATAAACGTAAAGTGCATATTTGCAAGGTAATTGTATTATATATTTATACATTAATATTGTTATATATATATATATATATATATATATATATATATATATATATAATATATATTATATATATATATATATATATATATATATATATATATATATATATATAAGATTACCAAAGCAGAGAAACTGCAGATGTATATGATATGGAAAGTAGTAGTGATTCATCAAGTCAACAAACTGCAGACCAAACAGAGGAAGATGTTAATGTAGGAGCTAGCACTAGTTGGTTCTCAATCTCAAAAAGGAGATACAAATAATGAAGAATTCTTTATTTCAGATGACGAATAATCTTGAAATAAACTCATTATTAAAAATTAAATTTAGTAAAAAATCGTGGTTAAATAAATGTATCATAATACATTAGTTAATATTAGTTGCAATAAATGTAATAAAAATTTAACTATAAAATTTAATTTAACTATTAATTTAAAATTTAAGATAACTATATATATATATATATATATATATATATATATATATATATATATATATATATATATATATATATATATATATATATATATATATATATATATATATATATATATATATATATATATATATATATATAATCTCAGTTGGGGAAAAAATGAACATGTATCAAAATCTATGGCAGTTGGTGATATTATAAATCTTTGTTAATGCTGGCAGATATTGTACATGTATTTCCTTTTAAATTAAGTAAATCAAAGGAAGTTGTGTAAACATAATTTGAATGTACTAATGACTTTAATATTATAGTATATGTAAAATTGAGCATAGTGGTTGCATTGGTGTTAAAGTTAGACAGAGTATTGATTTTAAATTGTCAAAATGCGTGCCACACTTACTTCTTTCTATGGAAGAGCTGTGCGAACAGAAAGTTCAGAAGAGAATTGACCATTGTAAGGGCGATAGTAAAAAAAGAGAGTGACGCAACAATTCAACATACAGAAAGTGATTGAAGAGATATAGTAAGAGTCGAAAAATTTATACTTATGTAACCACTAGATTCTACCTATCATGGAGAGTTGTGCAAGTAGAATACCTCTAGATATTAAAGCATACTCCAAACAGGGGAGAACAAACATCCCTATAGAGAACAAGCAACTTATGTTGGTTGAAGTAATTTTGAAAGGTGCCATAGAACACTTAACCTCTAAGAAGCTTGTTCAGAATTAGAAGGTATGTGATATTTTCAAAAATGTTCACGAGAAAAGAAAACGCAGCCAATATTAAGAACTGTAGAAGGTTTGAGTTGTGTGTTATTTGAATTTGATATTTATGTAGTGTTGAAGTTTTTGTTAAATTGAGACATGGAGGAACGAGTTTTGTGAGTATTTGAATAAAACCAAGTTTTTTGTTCCCAAATTTCAAATACGTGAAGGTTTAATGTTTACTTGCTTAAAGGCTACTAGTCTGAAGTAAAATTTATTTAAATAAAAAAAAATATTAAATTACTTGTTTTTATATTTTGAGTTTTCTATATTATTTACAGTACGTGAACAATATTCATCAAATGTGTGTGATGACGATGATGATGATGATACTATCTTTGAAGGTGAATTCCGATCTCACGCAAAGAAAACAACACCTTGTTCATCTTTTGATGATTTCCCTGACAAAAATGAAAATTAAAATTTTGTTTCAATTTAAAAAGTTGAAGAATTTAAAATGTTTTTAATTTAATTTTCATATTGTACTACTTTATTAATTTGATTATTAGGAAAAATATAATTTATCACATTATATTAATAAAAATTTAATGTTAGAAATACTAATAATTTTAATATTAAACTATTTTATTAAATACAACATTAGGAAAAAAAAAATAATTTATTAAATTGAATGTTTTGACATTTTTAATCTTGTATGTTATTTACAGAATTCACATCAAATGATTTAGAATCATGCGACGAAACTTCATCAGAAGAAATAAGATGTAAATCTCAGAAAGTACATCCAAATAGAATATATTCATCTAATGAAGATATTTCTGATGTTAATGAAGGTATGGAATTATAATTTGTATTTGTAAATTTGAAACTTTATTTATTTAAAATGGTATTTTTTTTATTAAATGTCCTTTTTTTACTCTTTAGTTCTCTCTCTCTCTCTCTCTCTCTCTCTCTCTCTCTATATATATATATATATATATATATATATATATATATATATATATATATATATATATATATATATTATATATAATATAAATAAAAAAAAAAAAAAAAAAAAAAAAAAAAAAAAATTTATTTTAAAAATATTATTGTATTTCATATTGTACTTTTATATTAATTGTAACAATAGTAGCAAAATATATTACAAGATTGTAGTTGAAAAAATTTTCTGTTACAAATATTAATATATTACATATTCTATATTAATTGACTAATTACCACATTTGGGAAAATATATAATTTATTAAATTAAATGTTTTTTATATTTTGACTTTTATATTATTTACAGAATTCACACCAAATGATTTAAGTTCTTTAGGAAATTGTTCGGAAGAGGACGACGAAAATTCTGCAGAAGAAATCAGATGTAAATCTCAAAAAACACATCCACATAGTGAATCTTCCTCTTCTGAAGATATTTTTGATATTGACGAAGGTATGGATTGTTTACTTGTATTTGCAATTTTTAAAGTTTATTTATCTAAAATGTAGATAATTTTTGAAATTTCCTATTTTTTTTGTAATATTATATATATAATATATATATATATATATATATATATATATATATATATATATATATATATATATATATATATATATATATATATATATATATATATATATTATATATATTTATTTATTTTATAAGATTATAGTAGTAAAAATTATTTGTTAAAAATGATATTGTATTTCATATTACACTATAATATTAATTATAACAAAAGTGAATAAAAATATTACAAGATTAAAGGTGAAAAAATTTCATGTTACAAATAGTAATATGTTTCATATTAAATTAGTTTATTAATTACAGCAGTAGGGAAATTATTTATTTTATTAAATGTTTTTTACATTTTGAATCTTACATATTTTTTACAGAATTCACATCAAATGACCAAGAATCAGGATCCAATTTCTCAGATGAGAACGACGATCTGTTATCTAAAAAATTCAGATGTAAATCACAGAAAGAACATCCAGAAAGAAGTTCATCTTATGATTACGTAACTGATACTGACGAAGGTATGCAATGTGAATTTGTTTTTGCAAGTTTTAAATTTTTTTTATTGAAAATATTAATGAAAATGCTTTTCAAAATACTATTTTTCATTACATACTATTGGATTATAAATTTTATTGGAGTGAAAATAGAATTTAAAATAGTATTTAGTACTCAATTATGAAATTTAAACGTTACATACTGTAGAATCTCTAAATGTCAAAAATCATAAACCATTAGGTACTGATGATGATGAACCTATTGAAGATGATGATAAGAAAAAACCAGATAGAAACGACAACTCTGATGCAAACAATTTTAACATTCACTTCAAATGCAATGGCACCACAGTCGAGATAGAAGTCGATGGAAAATCCATTTGTGGTATTGTTAACATATATATTATATATATATATATATATATATATATATATATATATATATATATATATATATATATATATATATATATATATATATATATATATATATATTACATTTTATACTAAACTTAACTAACATTGGTTTAAACACATATATTTTTGAGATATTTGGTCCATAATTTCTACCTTCATTGGCTGATGTTTTTTTCAAAGTCTTTAACATTAAATTTCATTCATTGATAC
Organism: Armadillidium nasatum; assembly: GCA_009176605.1. Taxonomy (NCBI): domain Eukaryota; kingdom Metazoa; phylum Arthropoda; class Malacostraca; order Isopoda; family Armadillidiidae; genus Armadillidium; species Armadillidium nasatum. The sequence goes on along the minus strand of SEYY01001540.1, from coordinate 98,839 downwards.
ATAAAAAATCTCTTTTTCATTAAATGTGAAAACAATATCCTTTGCCGTCATCGCAATAATTTTTATTGTTCTTTCTACTCACTTACAAAAAAATGTTAACTCTAACCTTGTTTCTTTATTTTTAACTTATCTTTCAATGATTGATGGTTATCCAGCCATTTTACATCCCAACTATAGCCGAATTCTTTGTATTTACTCTTTTCTTAATTTCAAAATAAAGCAAATCTGAATCAACATTTATTTTGAATTGTTTTACGAATTATATTTTCATTTATGATAATGATGTTATTTCTGTTCTCACTTAGTACAATATTAATGTCCTAATTGTGTACCTTCTTTCGCTTGCAAAATTTATTATTTATTTTCACTTTGCCTTTAAAAATTTTCTCGCCTGCCTATTCTTACTTCGACATTCTATTCTCAAGGAAAGAGATTGGTTCATTCTGTTTTTTTCTAAATTAAAACAGGTTCAGTTCACAATCATAATCTTTCGTTCTCTCTATGTAACTTATGCGCTTTGTAAAGTTTTTAATCCTTAATTTACATAATGATTTGTAACCCTTATACTCTTTTAATATTGTGAATTTTACAATTTATAAAAAAAAATTATATTAATTGTTGTTTTCAACATTGTAATTGAATATTGGTTTTTAAATTTTACTTATTTAGTCGATTATTTTGATTTTTCCTAATTAATTTCTAAATCCTTCGATTTTGTATTGTCTAAACCTTACTTTTTCTATATTTTTTTCATTCAAAATAAATGATTCTCTCTGTACCTTTCCATTTGCTTTCTAAATTGTATATATATATATATATATATATATATATATATATATATATATATATATATATATATATATATATATATATATATATATATATATATATATATATATATATATATATATACTTACATTAATATTAATTAATTTAATTTAAATCAACATGCTAAGTTTATTTATTTGAAACAAGGCAAATTTTAATATAAATGCAATCGTAACAATTTAATTTAAAATTCTCATCATATTAATATTTACGAATAGGTTTTATGACCTGTAATTTTTAAATTTCAATTGTATTTACATGGTTTTTGTAAATTGTATATTTTAATTTAAAGTCAAAATGAAATAGATTTTTTAAAGAAAATAATTATTTTATTGTAATAAAAACATTTTTAAAAAAAATACTTAATGCTTTTTTTTCTTATTCAACAGTTTCAGATATACTTCAGAATTGTCAAAAAAACTTCAATTGGCAAAATTATGAAAAATTACCCCCTGCATTTGGACCTTGTCCACTATGTTATAAAGTAAGAAATTAATTTATTGGTTTCTTTATTGAATTTATTTGAGGTTTAAAATTATTTTTGATAGCTACAATTTTACTGATATTAGGTTGTTAGTTAAATTATTGTAGTTTTTGAATTAACAGTTAAGGTGATAAATCTTGGACACCTTCCACATAATCCCAACAGATTTATCTTAACATTACTAGCTCTGATTGTTTAAATCGTAAATTTAAAATTGATTTAGTATGTTTTTTATTCATTAAGGTAAACCGAAGTTCAAAAAAAATATTCTAACCCGCAAGCACTTCAGTTTCAGCTATGATTTTGAGATTTAATTTATTTCATATAAAAAGATATTTGTTGTTGGACATTTTAAATTAGAAAAGAATTTTATACATTAGAAATATATAACAGATACAAACATAAGCCTCGTACCACTATCCAATTATACGATTAAATAATTTTGAAGTTCGGCTGAATATGCGATGTAGGAGAAAGGCTGAATCTACGTAGGCATCGGTTTTTAAGAATTTTGTGTGCTTCAGTTAAGATATAAAATTTGAATGATTCATATAAGTAAACTTTTAATTTCAAATATAATTTGTATTAACCTAATGTTAATATTTATCATACAACACTGTATGAAAGTTATCTATATCATAATTTTTTAAAATGAAAGCTATTTATTTTTTAAATAGGTCAATTCCAATATTGTAATAATCTCTTATACGCATTCGCAATCGTTGACTATCGATGCATTTCCTCATATCTTATTCATTTTACAAAAAATTATTAATGTAGGATTATTTATGAAATATTTAAATTCATTAATACTAAAAATGTACCATAAGGATTAATGTTTATTAAATGTTTTAATTAAAAAAAAAATTTTAAAATTCAAAATTTAAAATAAGTAATTTCTTATAAAATTTGTATTTTAATCTTTAGCTTTCATGTTTTTTTACCTTTCTTCTTAGATATGCAAATTGCGTCAACATTTAAGGGGGAAGCACCGAATAAGAAATCAAGGTTACTTGAACTGTTTATCAGGATTAATTAAATTCCTGGAAATACAATCGTTTTCTAAAACCGCATTAGGAAATTCGTATGGATTCTGCCATATCTGCGCGAGTTTGGTTACTAAGAAAAGATTCAAACCACACTTTATTTCCTTACACAAAACTCTAGAATATACTGTAGGAAAAGAAAATATGGTAACTTTGAATAAATTATTAATGCATAAAATTTCAAAAAAAAAACATTGACGAAAGTATCCATGAAGAAAAATGACTAAAGCAAACGTACTCGCTGAATTAACCCTAGGTCGTTACAGTGATAAAAACAAAAATCAAGCTAATAATGAGATAACATCTTTCATAAATTACCTACATGAAAAACACATTAATTGTTTGGAAATTAAAAGCAGATTAGAAATTGCTAATTTAATCCAAACACTATATGAATTTTTATTCATATAGTTCTTGACACTTGTTCTAAATTTAAAGTAAATACTCAGAGGCATTATTTTAGCCACATCAAACGATATTTATCACTGTTTTTCATTGATTACATCCCAATATTTGCGCCATATTTAAACCATAAATTAAAACTCATTCGTAGAGAATTAAAGAAACGGGAAGCATTAGAAATTAATAGCAGTATCAAAGAAGAAAAAGAAGAAGAGAAATTAACTGTAGAAGATTTTGATTCTTTCTTAAATTCAAATTACATTAAATCACTTAAAGAAAAATTTGAGGAAATGATCCATAAAACAAATTGATGATAATGATAGAAAACTACATTGCCAATTAATATCTTTATTATCTTTGATGTTGTCCTTTAAAAATTTCCTGCGCCCCTGTAACATAATAAATTTAACAATAACTGAATTTAAGCAATCAGAACCCAATGAAGATGGCTCTATTTTGACAGTTCAAGTGCATAAACATAAAACTGTTGACAAATTTGGGCCAGCATATATTCACCTCACCAAAGATACATATAATTTGATGAAGGTATTTGAAAAATTTTACAGACAGGGACACATTAATAATTTTTTCTTAAATTCCAAAGGTGAACCTTACAATACCCCCTCACTTTTAAGCATAACCAAATACTTGTGGAAGAAATCAAATATATCCAAAACTGACTTTTCCTTTGGAAAAGTTCGTCATTTAATTGTGACACATATACACTCAACTAACCCCCAGTACAAAGAACGTTTAGCACAGCAGATGCAGCATTCTGCTAGCACTGCAACTAAGTACTATAAAGACCGAAGCTCAAGGAAAACAAGCTCAAGAAAATTTCCAAAAAGTCCATGATGAACTTAATTACTCAAAAAATAAGACAAATACAACAAAGGATTCAGTAAGGAAAAATTGATCAAGAAGATCACTTACATCGCATGAAATAAATGAAATACGGCAACAATTTCTGCAGTTATTGGATGAAAACAAGGTTGAGTTACCTTTAAAGATTAAAGACTTTAAAACCTTAGTCCCTGCAGAATTCGTTGAAAGGGTTCAACGAAGGATTGAAAAAGAACATGGAGATGCTCCAAATATTAGTATAGTAAGTAAAATCGTGTTTGAGTCAGTTCGATCACATTTTAGAAGATAGTATATATATATATATATATATATATATATATATATATATATATATATATATATATATATATATATATATATATATATATATATATATATATATATATATATATATATATATATATATATATATATATATATTTCATATATAAGTAATCATAAGTAATTGGTTAACCATATAATTATCCAAGTAAAATCCCGATGTTGCTTTAAGAAATTAAAATATGTCATTTAATTTTGATGGTTTTTTGATTTGTTTTCAGAAAACTTGTTTATTTTTTTTATATATATATATATATATATATATATATATATATATATATATATATATATATATATATATATATATATATATATATATATTATTATATATATATATATATATATAATATATATATTTTCATATATCGTCGTCTTGGTGGTGAAAAGAGCCAAGCCACATTTTTTAGGTAATTGAGTTAGCTGCATCACATGAACCAAAAAATAATGAAAAATACAGTGGTGAAGAAAGCCAAGTCCTCCTTTACTTATAACCTTAAATTTCGCTAAACTGTGAAAGAAGTCAAATGAAAATACGTATATTCATTTCGGCGGTGAAACATCTTTAAGCGGCATACGTTTCTTCACCAATACCTTCACCAAGTACTCTACTATGCTATTTCTTTTGGTTGTGAACAGAGCTAAGCCGCATGAGTTGCGCAGATTTGTTTTTGTGGTTACTTGGCGACATTTTTTCACATCTTCACATGTCAGCTGTCTCTCTAATCAGTCGTGTGATTTTGCTCGATTAATACTACTTGTTGTTGGATGGACCTTAACCATATTATTTTGTTTTGTGATTTGTGTAAAGTGTTTAGTTTTATAGTGGTAAAGTTTAGTACAAACAAAACAATGGCACACAATTCGCGCGGGAAATTGCTAGTTGCACTGTCTTTAAGGGCTGATATTAATAGAGAAAACATTACAGGTAAGGTAACACCTCTAATAAATAATTACAGATCTCTTGTCTTTTAAGGTACCAATTTAACGATAAACTACATTATGTATAATAACAAAAAATAAAATATGATCGATCAATTTACTTTTTTGCAGGTTATAGTAATGTAGACAACGTGGTTGCAGACGAACAAAACATTATTGAGAATGAAGCAACTTCATCTCTAAAAGATGAAAATGGCAAAACTGTTCAAGCTTCAGTCTTAGGCAATGAAGATGTACAAAACTGCAATAAGGGTGAAAATTTTTCACAAAATTCAATCAATGGTGAGTAGGTATAGTATAGTTGATTGGTATATATTTTTTTAAGCTGTGCATAAACAATAAATGTGTCAAACCGTAATCTTGTAAAAAATAGTGTAACAGTAGTCTGGTTGTTGATCTAAATTGTTATTTTTTATTTTGTTAGATACAATTGAGGAAGACCCATTCACTGGGTCAGACTCAAATGAAGATCCTGATTACTGTAAAGAACACTCTACTTCTGATTTTTCTGAAAGCGAAGATTCGGAACCCCCCCCCCAAAAAAAAAAGCAAGAAGTAATACGCAGATGCTACAAGATGATGAAAAACTTGCTAATTAACCAAAAGAGCTAACTAGAAAACGAAAACGTTTACCAGAAACGTGGAAAAGAAATAAAGAAAGAGAGCTTAGACTTGCAGGTAAAGAACACTTGTCCCAAAAAGGAAATACTGTGAGAGCAAAAGCCGTTAAAGTGGTGTTGTGTAAGTGTCACTACAAATGCAATGATAAGTTTAACATGCTTTCCTGCATGTTAAACTTCTTAACAAATATTTCAAGATTATTTATCTCTCAAAGATGAAAGATCCAGATGGAGCTTTATTAGTAGGTGTGTCTCAAAGAATATACCAAAAAGACGGTATGCAATTGTTGATCAAACAAATTCTACTTCAAGAAGGCAACAAACCCTAGTATACACCTTGACATCTACTAGTGGAACACATCAAGTGTGCAAAGCCTTTTTTTTGGGCACTTTGGATATTTCTGGAAAGAAAATCGAAACTGTCATGAAGAAGACTTTGGATACTGGAATCGTAGAAGAGGATAAAAGAGGTCTAAATCCTGCTCCGAATAAAATTGCAGATGAACGTAGGGAGACTGTACGAAGTCATATAAATTCAATTCCAGTAGTTGAATCACACTACTGTAGAAGTTCTTCGAAAAGGATGTACCTCCCAACTGGCTTATCGGAAAATCGTTTGTATGAAGATTACCTGAAATATTGCGAAGAGCTCCAGGTACCACCCGTCACTTCTTCTTTTTATAAGCATATTTTTACCAGCGAATTTAATTATGGTTTCCACAAACCCAAAAAAGATCAATGCGATTATTGCGCTCAGTTTAAAAACAAATCGGAAGATGAAAAACTGGAGTGTCAGCATAGCTTCGATTTACATATTTTACGAAAACAAGAAGCCCGAGAACACAAAAAAGAAGATAAAGAACGAGCTCGTAATAATCTAACCTTTAGATCGTACACCATGGATTTGGAAAAAATCCTCCTCACACCTCAACTAGCAATTGGACAATTGTATTACAAAAAGAAATTGAAAACATATAATTTTACAGTCTATAATCTTGCTGATAGTAGTGTGACAAATTACATGTGGCATGAAACTGATGGAACTAAAGGAGCATCAGAAGTAGCTACATCCTTGTGGCAGTTACTTTCTGACTTACCCCCCGAAGTGTCTGAAGTGACATTTTATTCAGACACTGCTTCCGGACAGAACCGAAATACAATTTTATCTGCAATGTTTTTAAGAGCTTTGTCTCTGTTAGATAACTTAAAGGTAATCAACCAAAAATTTATGGAATCTGGACATTCCGAAATGGAGTGTGATAGTGTTCATTCAACTATCGAGAATAGAGGGAGAAAAATAGATATATTTGTTCCTGATCAGTGGTACACAGTTGCCAGGACTGCAAAATTGAGTAAGCCCCCCTACATGGTAAGAGAAATGGACTACACTCAGTTCCTAGATTTTAAAACGTATAGCAAAAAATTAATAACAAATAAAAATAAAAATGTCGATGGCAATGTTATGAGGTGGTTAGATGTTAAATGGTTGCAATTTAGAAAAGAGTCACCACTGCTAATTTATTATAAAAACCAGTTGAGCGACAATGAATTTAAGCAATTGTGCATTAGGAGGTCTACTCGCCAAGAAAATAATATAATAAATAATGTTGACCAGCTGTACCAATCCCGTCTTCCAATTGATGAAAAAAAACTAAAAGATTTACTATTTTTATGCACGACCAATAAAATACCATCCGTTTATCATCAATTTTACCAAAACCTACACAGTACTGAGAATGCTAACTCCGATGATTCAGAGTAGATATTGTACTAAAAAGACGATTTTATAAAGTTTTTTTCTATATTTCATAATATGAAATAATACTATAATACAACGACTTAGCTTTTTTCACGTTTAAGATCCCAGAATATGTGGGTTTAGTTTTATGATGGTGGTGAAAGAAGGTAAGTGCTAATTAGCAAACTACCGCTAATGATAAACTTTTTTTTATTTTTTTTTTAAATCAATCACAAAATAAAGTGTTATATTAGGTCTGTACCAAATGTTATTGTGTTCAGTGTATAAATAAAATAGATATAAACAAAACAATAATTTACATAAAAGTTTTAAACTTTATTCTCCTTTTTCTCCAAATAACAAGTGTGTGACTCAGCTTCCTTCACGTCCAATACGACGATATAAGTAATCATAAGTAATTGGTTAACCATATAATTTTCCAAGTAAAATCCCGATGTTGCTTTAAAAAATTAAAATATGTCATTTAATTTTGATGGTTTTTTGATTTGTTTTCAGAAAATATATATATATATATATATATATATATATATATATATATATATATATATATATATATATATATATTTATTTCATATATAAGTAATCATAAGTAATTGGTTAACCATTTAAATAAGCTAAAAGGGAAAGGGGAGATCGAATTTGGTGACTTTAAAGGGGTGTTTTTAGAGTTAGTGAGAGAGTGAGAGCTAGGGAAGGGGTGGCGATAGTGTTGAGCCAAAGATGGTGGGAATGTATGAGAGAGGGTGTAAGAATTTCGTCAAGAATACTATGGGTGAAGCTAAGGTTTAATAGAGAGGAATGGGTGTTTGTTTGTGCTTATGCGACGGTGAATGGAGCGAGGGAAGAAAAAGAAGTGTGTTTTGGGAGAACTTAAACGATTTCTAAGGGGGTTTTGGGACAGGTGTAAATGTGTGTTTAGTAAAAAATTTAAATGCAAGAATTGGTACAGACATGGAAGGCGGGGTGGTGGGTCCGTTCGGGGTGGGTGATAGAAATTTGAATGGAGATAGTTTAATACAAGTTTGAATGGCAAATAGATTTATAATAGGGAATACCTGGTTCATTAAAAAGTTGAATCATAAGTTGACCTGGCTTAGTGGGGTAAATGGTGAAAGGGGTTTGATAGACTATATATGTATTAGGAAGAAGATAAGGGTTAGATTATTAGACGTGCTTAATGGATCCGCTAGAGGAATTTCGGACCATTTTCTGGTGCTAGCCAAATTTAGAGTGAAAGGGGGATGAAAAAAGATTGGATGTTCGGGGAGGGGAGTAGAGATTGTGAGAGTGGAAAGACTGGAGGAAAGGGAAGTAGGAGAACATTTTAAGAGGTAAGAGGAAGAGCCTTAGGGGGTGTGGAGGAGGAGTGGGGGAGGTTTAAGGCCGTAATGGTAGAAAGTGCAAGGAATGTATGTGGGGTGAGGAGAGTGGGAGGAAAGTGTAAAAGAAAGGGAAGTGAATGGTGGTGCGAGGAGGTGAATATAGTAGTAAAGGAAAAAAAGAAGGCGTTTGAAAAATATTTGAGCACAAAAAGTTTAGAAGATTGGGAATCATATAAGGTAAAGAAGAGGATAGCCAAAGGGAGGTAAGGAGGGCGAAAGAAAGATCAGATGAAAAATGGGGTAATAAGATAGTTGAGTTTTAGAGAAAGGAGTAAGATGTTTTGGAAGGAGGTGAATGTTATTAATAAGAGGGAGCTATTTAGAGATGGAATAAAAGGGTTAGATGGAGAAATAAGACAGATGGAAAGTGAGGTTAGAGCTAGATGGGTAGAGTATTTTGGTAAGCTATTGAATGTGAATGAGGTAAGGAGGGAAGTTGAGGTGTTGGAGAGAGAAAGGGGTAGATTGATACAGGAGGTTGATGGTGGGATTTCGATAGAAGAAATAGGTAAAGCTCTGAGGAAAGTGAAGAGGGGTAAATCGACAGGTTTGGATGGGATAAGAGAAGAGATGTTAGTGGAAGGTAGGGTAAGTGTAGTAAACTGGTTAATGAGGTTATTTAATTCATGTTGGGTAGTGGGGAAGGTGCCTCAAGATTGGCAAGATGCCTGTATGGTCCCTTTATTTAAGTGATAGGGGGATAAATTTGAGTGTGGGAGCTATAGGGTATAAGTTTACTTAGTATAGTGGGTAAAGTGTATAGTAGAATATTATTGAATAAGATAGGAATTAATGAAATGATATGTGAAGAACAAGGAGGTTTTTACTTTAAGAATGATTGAAGGAAAAAAAAGAGAGAAAATGGGAAGGATGTATATATATTTTATGAACTTAGAGAATGCTTATGATAGGGTGGATAGGAATAAACTGTGGAAGGTTTTGAGGGAGTATGAAATAGAGGAGAAACTAATTGAGGGCATTAGATCACTTATAGGAATTATTGAGAATAAATAGAATAGAATTGTGTGAGAATAAATAGAATGGAAACTGCTTTTTTGAGGTGAATAGTGGATTGAGACAGGGTTGTGTTATGTCTCCGGGCTTATTTAATTTATTTATAGATAAAGTGGTGAGGATGATGGAACGAGAGGGTAAAGGGGTGAGAATGAGGGATCAACAAGATATATGGAATGTGTTATTATATGCGGGTGACATTGTTCTTTTGTCTGTCACAAAGGGGTTTAAAAGTATTGGTGGATGAGTTTGTAAAATGTTGTGATGAGTTAGGCTTACGAATGAACGCAGGAAAGAGTAAAGTGTTATGGATAAAAAATGGAGAGAGTGTAGATAGGGTTGTAGGTGGAGGAGACGAATTGCTAATTCGGGAGGGAGAGATTGGAATGGGTTAATTCTTTTAAATATCTGGGTGTGAATTTTGAGGGGGATATGTTTGTGAGGGAGATGAAGTAGAGTATTAAATAAGAGAAGGTGTTGGGAGGCTTGAGGGATATTTGGAAGAGAGGAAGGTTGACAATAGAAGTAAAGAAGAAAATGTTTGAGGGATTTTGTGTTCTTGTTGTTATGTATAGGAGCGAGATGTGGCGGTTGAATGCGAGAAAAAGAAAAAAGGTTGAGGTTTTCGAAATGCAAGGTCTGAGCGGTATATGGTGTAAGTAGAAGAGATAGAGTCAGGAATGTGAGAATAAAGGAGCAATATATTGTTTATTATAATAAACCGACAAGAGTCATTTATTTTGTTAGATCAATTAATTAAAATGAAATGTCCTTGAAATTGCATGTCCGGTTAATGGTTTTACTACAACCTGTAACAGAAGCATATAATTAAAGGCTTCTTAACATAAAACTTTTATGTTATTATAATAGTCCTAAATCATAATTTATTGATTACTCAGTTTGATATTTAATATTTAGTCACAAAAGGGTTTCATAACTTAATTATATTAACGAAGAAGCGTTTATTTATATATATATATATATATATATATATATATATATATATATATATATATATATATATATATATATATATATATATATATATATATATATATATATATATATCAAAGAAATAAATGTAATTAGAAATATTAATTCATTTTGTTTATGCGTTTCGAAATGATTCTTTAGATTTAGTATATTAATTATTTGAAGCCATCGTTTAGAAAAGCATTCTCGAATATCTAAGGCACCAAATTAGAAGCAGTTAGAAGGACCGAGGTTGCACATCAATCTGTAATTTTAAACTCTTAGCCTTATTTAGATTAGATCTAGACAAGTAACGGTTGTACCAAACTAAAATATAGAGATAGCTTTAGGTTTTTGTGGTTAAAGGATGTTTCATATCTAAATAGTTCTATTACTACTTATAGATTTACTTCTGCCTTATTTGGTGCTAAATGTAGTCCCTTCCTTTTAGCTGCATGCCTAACCTATCATGTTAAAAATTCTAACAGTAATTATAAAAATATATTGAATCAAATTTTTGTGGGAAATATTTTTAACACCTTTAACGTTGAAAGTAGTGTCATTAATTATTTCATTGATACTAGAAATCTTTTTCTAAAGGCTAGTCTGAATCTGAGAGAATGGTATTCTAGTTCCTCCCTTGCTAATGCTCATTTTGATATTAGTAACGTTAAAGCTGATGTACAGTAACTAAGGTTTTAGATCTTCAGTGGACCACTAATAATATTATAACATACCCTGCTAAGAATATAGAAGCCAATGCTAACACAAAACGCTTACTTTAAAAACAATTGGCATCTGTATTTGACCCACTTGGTTTGCTTGGGCCAATAGTTATTAAAGGTAAAATGTTATTGCAGACCTTGTGGCTATATAAATATAAATGGGACGAAAAGGTTTCCACAAAGTTATATAAGGTGTGGAAATTGATAGTCCACCCATTATTTTATTGCTAATTCTTTAATTTCCCCAGTTAATATTTTTCTGAAAGGGTGATATAATATGTCTTTTCAAACGCTTCCCAAAAACCTAATGCTTCAATGATTTGTATAGTATTTAGTTCCAATTATATATTTTTAATCCATTATTTATGATAATATGGAGATATGACTAGGGCTTTAGTACATTTGTACCCTCTAGAAATTAAATCTAATATTTTTGATAATGATAATAAAATAATTGATGTTTCTAATGAAAATGCTAAAGCACCCAACAGGATTAATTTGCCTCGCCAAAAAAAATGATATACTCAACATCTATATTCAGCGCAATAAGCAACTTAATGCATTACAATTATTATAAATAAATGATTAAGACTTCTTTTAAAGTATATATATATATATATATATATATATATATATATATATATATATATATATATATATATATATATATATATATATATATATATATATATATATATATATTTTATTTATATTATTTATATTTATTTCTCTCTTTTATTATATTTTTACGAAAATTAAACTTTATTTTCGAGGATGTCATTTATTTGTGATTGTACTAATGATTTCTATTTATCCCTTTGTTCTTCAAAAAAAGAAAAGGGTTGTGATGTTAGTTGTTGTTCTCTGAATTGGACCCTCCTTAAGCTCCTCCAGATTTCCATTTTTTTTAATTTTCTCTAGAGGACAAGTCTATATGATATATATATATATATATATATATATATATATATATATATATATATATATATATATATATATATATATATATATATATATATATATATATATATATATATATATATATATATATATATATATATATATATATTTAATGATGGATAAAATTCAAAAATAAGGGTGGAAGCCATACACACATTTGTTTCCATTTCTGGCTAGTGATTCGGGGGGCCAATAACCTCCTTTTTTAACCTCTAGGGTGCTGTCTTTATCCTAACAGTTAATAAAATAACAGTACTTATTATTTCATTTTTTTCTTGTCTTCGGTAGCTAGACATTTTAACTACAACATAATCATCTGTCGTTCGAGGCTCGTAAACTCAGTTTTAAAACCTTTAGGATTTCACGTTTTACTCTTAGATCTTTGTATTACGTGGAGTTCGCAAAAAAGATGAATTTTTTCTCTTTTTCTTGTGCTCGTTGGGTGAAATTTTAACCCAGGCTTCAATGTTATGAAATGTCCTTTACTAAGAGATAACTAATTGTTATTAATTAAGTACCTGAGATTCTAGGGAAGGTACAAATGATTTCTGGTTAACACCAATTTCCCCATCTATTCCTCCGGTATGAATTCATTTCAGTCGCATTTCTTGTATAAGTTTGTTGAACTATTGGGAACTGTTGATTAATAGCAATAATATTTGATGTAACTATTTAATGTGACTTTTTCGAAAGTTGATTTTCAAGTTTGTTTATTTACATTCTAAATCTGTTTCTTATTATATTTTATTTCATCTTTGAAAGAAGTATTAATCGAATCACGTTAATAGTAATGTTCTGTCTTATCTTGTTGGGAGTTTTTAATGTCGTAACGTTTTACGTCCATAATAATCAATAAAAAGAAAGAATAAAAATATTAATAAATAATCGTACGTCCGACAGCTATGTACTATTGAGATTTCGATCTGAACTTTGCATTTACGGAGTACGAATGTCGTACTTTTTCAAACGTTGAAACGAATTAATTACCTTTTTTATTTATATATCATTATTTGTCTACTTGTTTGGTAATTAATGTAATTGTATTTAATATTGATTTTTTATTAACTGCCATTTTAATATATTGCAGACAAATAAATAAAAAAGAAATAAATTTATTTCAATAGGACGATTCGGATATTCTTTAAAGACACATCTCAATAGGATTCAATTTCTGGTTCTGAGGAAGATCAATTTGACAATAAAATAAAAGTAAGTTGTTAGAAGCTAAGTAACAATTAAAACTTTACTTTATTTTCTTTTTTATTCACCTCGGGTCATCTGCATTAATATTTCCTAATTCTTCTTCTTATTATTATTATTATTATTATTATTAAATTTTAGATCAGAATAGTGACATTTCTTCTGATTGTGAAAATAGTGAAAATGAAGAGAAAATTAATGCACTAGTTAAAACATTTGTTGAATTCGGAACCTGCGCCATCTCAGTCGTCTGGAAAGAAGAAACTGGGTCGTCCAAAAAAAGTTGTGTTTCAGAATGATGACTTATCAATGATCTTAAATGTAGTACTTTCATTAAGAGATGATTTTAAAAAGCTACATCAGAAACTAACTAATTTGGATAGCTGTATGAGAGAATGCATGGGAAAAATGGAAAAATTGGAGAAAAACATTGAGATAAAAGCTAAGTCAGCTGCACTGGATAAACGTGTGTATGCCCTAGAGAACATAATTGAAGATCTCGAACAAGGATCAAGAAACAATAAACTTTGTTACTTTTCCAAAACTTGACCCTGCTGTGGATATAATTACTAAAATTAAAGAAACCATGGAGAAAGAATTATCTATAAGTTGCAAAGAATGACGTGATGTAAATATAAACAAATTAGGAAAAAGAAACAATATGGCATTGATTACTCTCAATAAAACATATATGAAGGGTAAAATTCTCAAAAAGCTCCGATTGAACAAGCCGAAGGACATATTTGTAAATGAATTTTTGGTACATCGTAGGGAGACACTATTTCGTCAGTTGAGACAGCATAAGAAGGAAGGAAAAGATTACTCAGTGTTTACTCTGAATGGTAAAATTTATTTTAAATACGCTCAAAATGAAGACAAAGTTCTAGTGAACAAAATTGATGATCTGAGGTTTAGTGTTAATCTGTAAATTGGTGAAAATACTTTTTTCTAGTTCTGATTCTAGTTCTGTTGATATAAATATATTTCACGTTTATTCCTTTTGAGTACCTATCTATTATTTTAAGAAGAATATTATTCTTCTAGTATTTTTGCTTATTTCAGTGAATGTTTATTGTTGTTCATATAGAGAGACACTGAAAGATTTGTATATATTTAATTGATTTATAACTGCTTATAAACTGATAACCTAATTACTACTTGATTTTGATTCTTTAAAGTTAATTAACTCTAGGTTGTTTTTTTGCATAATAATATTATTATTACTATTATTATTTTTAATATTACTATTATCTATTAATAATTTATTATCAATAATTATAAGTTGTTATTAACTATTATTGTTATCATTACTACTATTGTTGTTATTATTATAATTACTATTATTATTGTTGTTACTAATATAAATTTTTTGGGAGGGACCTTAACATGGATGTTGAGAGTAATTTATGTAAATTGATATCTGTTGACAAATTTAATCATGATGACTTTGTGCTCAATTTGACTGATGAATGTTTAAGTGTCATGACTATAAATGTACATAGTCTTCGTGACAATTTTGCCACAGTTGTATTATTTATTTCTTCCCTTAAGGTTAAACCTCGGATTTTGATACTAACAGAAACTTGGCTTAATGATGAAGATTATAAACTTTATAATATACTGGAATACAGTGTTCATAATGTAAATCGTAATAGTTATGGGGAGGAATTGCTTGCTATTACATTAACTACTTATATATTACACAAATAAAGGAGTTTACTGGCATCTTTGATGCGTGTGAGAGTCTGTGTATAGTATTGAGATCGGGGTCATTTGGAACTTTAATTAGACAATTTTTGTGTGATGATGTTGCCATGTACTCTGTGAGAAATTTTAACAATATTAGGGTCCCATATCTTAGGGTTGACGCTGTAAAGCTAAACTTTTTGTATAATTGGAATTCTGGTTTGGAACTCCCTGCCTTTAACAATACGTAAGGCTCCTAACGTGTTGAAATTTAAAAATGATCGTAAGATCTATTTCTTGGGGCAATATTAGGGGTTGCTGGAGAAATATATCTCGCTGCCTGATGGAAATCTTTCCTCTAATGGTTGTCTCATGATAGTTGGACTATTTGATATAAAATTAATGATTTTTTGTATTTATTATCACAATGTATGTTTATATGTATGAAAAGATGTAATTGCCTGAGATATAATAAATCTATCTATTATTATTATTATTTATTAATTAATAATCTTATTGGTTCTAAAAGAAAAAGGGGAATTTGATGTTTAGTATCTACAATTGCTACATTGGACACGGCTGAAGAAGTAATAGTATATTTACTGTTTGGTAAGTTTATTCATTATCGTGCTCTATTGTCTACCAAATATTTTAATGACCAACGAGCCGACTTCTTTATAAACATTTCTTAAATATTCGCCACACTCTGGATGGTTGTATCAGCAAATAAAGTCGATGCCTACCCCCCAATTTACTTTGTAAATAACACAGGTTGTACCTTACTTACATTCCCATATTAATAATTATTTTCCTTAGCTTTCTAAAAGAGATGAAGCAATTAAGTACCGAAACCTCAGATTAGGAACACCAAAGAATCCTGGCAACAGCATGTTTCATTTTGTAAATTTTTGTTGTAGGATTAATTTAAAATATATTGACGTTTGAGAGATGTTAATATGATAATAGTAAGTTAACAAGGTTATGTATTGTTATTATCTTTGTTAAATAATCATATTATAAATGTTAATAAAATTTTGAAAATTTTTTATTCTTTTTAATATATATATATATATATATATATATATATATATATATATATATATATATATATATATATATATATATATATATATATATATATATATATATATATATATATATATATATACTTTCGGTTAAAAATCGTCTTGTTCATTCATATGCATCTATTTCATTAGGAATGAAGCTATTACATTTATATTCCATAGTCCTGACACATGTTTAGCAGCAGTGCCTACAAAATGTGGTAAAACGTTTTTGTTATATAAAAATATATCATTGAAAAACCGGTCTCAAAAATTATCTGGCTACAATGTATACGACAAATGTTTAAAGATGTGATTCTTTTATATGAAGAAATATAGTCACTTCAAGGTACAGCAGGTTCTAAATAATTGTGTTGGATTAGGTATTGAGTGTTTATCGATACATCACTCAAATAACGGTTTTAATGAAAAATATTTTAAGTTATAAAAACAGAAATATTCAAATGAAAAGAATAAGCAGTAAATGTTTCCGTATATTAAATGAGAATATACTGAAAGATTTACTGCAAATTCTTTTCATTTGAATATTTGTTATAACTCAAAATATCTTTCATTAAAACCGTTATTTGAGTGATGATGTATCGATAAACACTCAATACCTAATCTTATTTGGTTAACTAAGAAATATGAGTCAAGTAAATTTCTTGACCACACAAATGTTTCCGAATCAGCGTAAAGAATTTCAAAAAGTCTATCGAGTTAAAATTTATGCATAATGGTTATTTGTTTTGTCATCTTCATCCAAAGAAAGAGTTTATAGTTCTGCTGTGTAATAATATTTTACCTAGCGAAAAAGATACTGTATATAGCTGAATAATGAATAAACTGGTTAAATGCCTATTATGGAGAAATTGTAAAACTAAAAACAAAAGGCAGTTAACCATTGAAGATGAACAACTGTTTATGCGAAATTTACTTAAATACAAAAGGAAACATTCCTTTACACAAACCTCAGAATGTTATGTCGACATAGAAATATCATTCGTAAACTTGCTCGTAATATAAAAAATTCTAAAAATAAAAAGAAGTTATTGCGAAAAGGTGGTGTATTCCTTACCTTGCTTTCCTTAGTTATCGATACTTTATTATCTAAATTAATTTTGCAATAAAGAAAGTATTGGTTTTACAAAGTTCAGGTTATGAGAAAATGAAATGTAAGACCGAACCACAACTACACCACCACCAACATCATAGTCTGTACGATCTTAAAGCTGAAAAATTAAGGAATAGTTTCATATATTAAATTTGAATATGAATGCATGTTCATGAAATATGTATTTTCTATTAAGATTTAGTACAATCATTAGTACACCTATAAAAAAATTGAAGCATCAACTTTGATGAAGAAACAGCTATTGGATCAAAAATTGTCAATCTAATATTGAAACTCATTCAGGAATGGAAGAAACCGCCAATTACATGATGAACCACCATCAAACAATAGCTTAATTTTCCTATACGTTCCACAGTAAAGCAGCAGCGACAGTTCTTGGGGATGGTTAATTTTTACCGTCGTCATATTGCGAAATCGCTCTTTTGTCAGACTGGGGGTAAGGTAATTCATTGGACATCAGTTGCCCGACTGCCTTTGAAAGTAAAAAGCTGCGCTGGTAAGCAATACACTTTTGGTATTCCCTGATTATCGAGAAGCACCACCAACTTTAGAACTCCATGTGGACGCCTCGGATATCGGGTCAGAGGCGATGCTTACTCAAGTCAAAGGTTATATTAGACTCATAGCTTTCATCTCTATGACTTTTTCAATTATGCAACAACGGTATTTGACAATTGAACGAGACCTCGCTGCGTTGCGATAGGAGGTCAAGTCTTTACAACCTTTTTTGTGTAATAACAAGAAATTTATAATCTACAGTGATCATAAATCTCTGCAATATCTTCACAATATGTCTGCAATTGATGGACTATCGCACGGACTCTGAATGAATTATGTAATTACAACTTTGAAGTCAGGCATATCAGCGGTCGTAAGAATGTTGTAGCAGATGCTCTTTCTCGTTCCCCTATTCTAACGGACCCAAATGTCGATGAGGTGGAGGTCGGGGATTCCATGACCTCTCGACCTGCCATAACCGAAGGAATTACTTCAATTACCGGCAGCGATAATTCCCTTTTCCGTTTTGCTTTGTGGGTGGGGGGTAATGAAGATTTTCATGAGGACGTGCGAGAAAGGGTAATTGATGAATTAAGAATCCACAGCAATATAAGTTGCGCAAACGGAATTTAGTAAAAAAATTAAAGTTAATGCGAATACCCAGTCAAATGCCAATTTCCGAAGCCATTCAGGCATTCTCATATTTAATGAAAACTCAAAATAATGTTTATTTTGAAAAAGGTACTTTATTAACGTACGGTAAAAAAAAAATTTCTCGCAGTGTTAGATGTCTCTCTTGAGTTCATTATAATTTACTTGTACCCATAGAGTCAGAAAATTCTTTAATTGAAGAGGAAATTAAAGTTAATCTAGTTATGATAAACTGCCTTGACATCCAAGACCATTATATATCACCTGATTCCCAAATCAGTATAGAATTAATCAATGACGTTAAGTCTAGTGACCCAGTACTGAAGAAGTTAATTAAAGGTATTACTAAGCAGATTCCCATTTCTCACTGGCATAAATCTTTTGTAAGCTTTAAAGCTTGTAAAAATGTCCTTAAAGTAACGGTTTTCTTTATAATAAATCGATTAACACTTCTAGATTTGTAATTTATATGCCTTTTCTTATAATAGTTGCTTCACAACTTCATTGCGATAATGGTCATCTGAGTCGTAATAAGTTAATTCCGTTAATTTACGAAGAATTGTGGAAAACATGTGTTAGTCAAGTAGTTTCCGACTTTTGTCGATGTTGCCCAAAGTGTCAAATGTTAAAAGTTAATCCCAATATCATTAACCTCCATTGCTTAAAATCACTGCTGCATATCCTTTTGATTTGTTAGCCGTAGATATCCTACAACATCTAAGAATAATTACTATTGTTTAGTAGACATAGATCATTTTTCTAAATTTATTTGTGTAGTTCCTTTAAGTATAAAACAAGTCCCTGTGTAGCTAACTCCTTCAAATATAAATTTTTGCCGTTTTTACCGCGAATCCCTCATCGTCTGTTGAGTGATAGAAGATTGTAGTTTATGGGAAATGCATTTGTGGAGGTACTCAGTGATTTTGGTATATCCCATGTGGTAATCGCTAGTCACATGTCCCAATGTAATGGTGTTACTGAGCGTGTAAACAGAACACTTTTACAAATATTTAGGATGCATGCGCATGATAATCCCACTTCTTGGGATAATAAACTTCCACAAGCGGCTACAATTATAATAATACGTGACATTCTTCTATACAGTCAACACCAAGTGGTATGTTGTTTAAAAAAATGCGCATTTTTTCACTGGTGCTTACAAAAGTTTTGTAAGCACAAACCAGCTAATCAGTTTTGTCCTTATAAAACTGGGGATAAGGTTACTTATAAGACGCACCTTCCTGGTAATCTAGCAACAAATAAGTTCAAACCACACTATACGGGTCCTTTAGTAATTACTAAGGCGTACCCAAATTCACTGTCCTATTATATAGCACGTATTCTGGCGAATCCTGACAGCCCTACACCAAGTTCATTTCTCGCATTTCGCTTTCGCTGCGTGTGCCGTAATATTACGTCATCGGAAATGTATTTAGTATGACGTGTGCCGTAATATTACGTCATGTAGAAGCTCTGTTCTCTGTTAATCGCCGTTATGGTATTTATGATTTTTCTTGTTACTTTAGAGTTTCAATACCTTTTTTGAAGTCATCTGAAGGTATCTGGTAGCTTTTCAGACATTTGGGAGGAGTTTAAATTGGATAAAGCTTGAGAGAAAAGTGTCAGTATGTTCCCTGCATTGAAGAGGGAAGGGTGTAAATGTTTTTATGCAGGATAATTTTTCGGTATGCTATTGAGGTATAAACCATCTTTTTACCCCAGTCCCTTCCACCCTATTGTACATTCCCCCATCGCCAATCTTCACCCCACCTACAGGCAAACTGTGAAAATGATATGATATTTTTCCGTCATGCACGGAATGGACTAATAATAGTCCATACGCAGCGAAAGGGTTAAGACCTTGGATGGATATACCCAGTTATCTCTGTAAACATGATTCACATAGGAAATTTTTGGAAAGCGACAATAGTGACGAAGATGCGGGAGTGAGTTAAGTGGGTTGAGGTAGAATCAAGGGATGGGGTTGTGTTAGATAATAGTAACGATTCTTTGGTAGGAGGTAAAACTTTCGAGGATGATTTGTTTAGACCTTATGAATTTACCCACTGGAATTAGATCTTTTTAAGGATGAGTCGAAACTCGAAAATGATTTTTTTGGAGTTTTCACCTATAAATGTAGGTTCTGTTAATCATTCAAAACCAAATTAATAAATTAAACTCTTCTATCTTAATACCCGCGTAAGTTCTGTAACTAAGGGTAATATAAATCAAGCAATAAGTGCGTTGTCTTCCTTAATGGAAGGGGGTTCATTTATTCATTCATGGGAGGGCAGTGCTAAATTGTCTCAAGTTAACTTTGGGAAGAGTGTCTTGCCTACTGTAAGTGGGAATTGTTTTCAATCATCTCTGAGTCTCGATTGGTGATTCCATTTTCCGCGTTAGTTCTGTCGGCTTCTCCTTTTCAAACTCGACGACTCTCTGTTCAACTTCCCGTTGTAGAAGTAAATCCACCTCAAACGTCGATTACACAATGGGAAAATTTCTTTGATAACATATCCCCTATTTCTAAGATGTCTGGTAATACAGATAGTAATGTTTTTCTGGGAAGTTCTTTAGAGCCAATTGATCTCAATATATAGTTTTATAGTTCCTTGGGCACCCGAGTTATTTAAAACCGGTTCCTTAGAGGACTTGAATTTAGATAATCTGTTTGATTCTGTAATCGATGATAGTTTTGAAGGTTTTTCATCCCCTATTCAAGCCATTGTAGATAATAGCTTATATCTATAATTTTGGGGTTTTTCATCCCCTATTCAAGCCATTGTAGATAATAGCTCATATCTATAATTTTGGGGGAACCTTAAATGTGTTAATGTCATCTAGTAGTATGAATGGAAATATAGATGGGGAGCACAAGTCGATTTCGAAGATGATTGAAATGATTTTCAAATGCTATCTCTCATTGTAAATTCGGAAGATAATTCCTGTTTGGGTAATTTTAGTGATAATTGTTCCTAAAGTTATTAACGATAGACTTCAAACTCATTTACAAGGGCCTGAAGAATCCTTATCATTTGTGATAAATAGACCCCTTGAATATCAGAAAAATGCAGGAAAATAGGAAAATAAAACATATCTACGTTCGCAAATTTTTTGGATTTTGCTTAAATAATTTTCTATGCATAAACCTAAATTGCTTAATGAAAATATGTAATTGATATGAACGATAGTATAGATTTATTAATGATCGATTATATTTATTCTTATTAAACGTTGATATAATGTAGTTGGAAAATGTTTATTTTTCATTTTTATATATAACCATTGTATTGTTATCAGACACGACATATCCTTTAGGGGATTATGAGGCTGCAGCCTTTAGAGGGGCAGTACATATCCTTGCTGCCGAATTTGGGTTAGAAGTGGTATGTAATATAGAGAAGCATTGTTGATATGAAAGCGGTGAAAAATCTTATACCCGGATATCTCGGTTGTATTCTTTCTGGGACTTACATGCCTCTCTTGGACTCTACAGCCCATATTTAGAGGTACCGTTGTAATAAAATAGGTTGCTACTCAGCCAGAGGTAGACGACACTGTAATCCCTACCTTGATGAATGACGTTACTCAGTACTATTCCTCTTTGAACAGAAATTGTCGGGTGTACTTGATAATTCCCTCAATTAAAGACATGTATCAATATAACTTACATAGGTTGGGGGTTAAGGGATTGAGTGAATATACGTCATCGGTGGATAAAGATAGAAAGTTCAATAAGGGAATGTTGAATGAGGAGGCAAGGTTAGTTTATAAACAGCAGTGTGAACTAAAGAAAGAGGGATTCCGTTGGAATATTTATTATTATTAATGATAAATAATGCCCTCAACTTTCATACGGAATCAGTTTTGGGTTGGTCTACTTCCAGGGGGTCTCATGTTAAGTTCTTAAAATCATTCACGACAGGGTTGCAGTATTCTTCAATGATCTGACATGGGCTTCATTATACCCAGGAATCTAATCGACTCGGCCATTAAGTATCCCCTCGGCGGTTACAGTCGGACCTTCCCCGATTCCGCTTCACGAGTTGGAGAATCCTGTGTAATACTGAGGGTTCAGTGAATAGTGTGTCGGCCACAATTAAGGAAGGGGATGATATTTCGCAACTCGTGAATAAATTAATGTTAGAAACAGTCCCCGATTGTTGGTAATCCGAAGGAGATAAAAAAAAGATATGATAGGTAGAAGGACCACCTTAACATCTGCTCAGGAAGATGCAACCTGGCATTATTTGCAATAGTTGAACCGGTGGTGTTAGGTAGAGGACCCAGTCAGATCTATGGGAGTTGTTGAAGAGTGAGTGAGGCCCTTATCAGAAGGAAAGATACACCTTCTAGTTAAATGGGTGAAGACATGATCCAGGATTGGATTTTCCTTGAACTAATTGTTGTTATTTATATTTTATAAATACATTATTCTTATTCATGTATAATTTATATTTTATGTTATAATGTTGTGTCATATTAGTAAAAAAAAAATTTCCTTTATTATTGTATTCTTAGCAATTTAAATATGCTTCTTTAGATCATGTTTATTACTTTATTTTGGTTAATTCATGGTTCTGGACGTTTTGTAGTATTTTCATTTTGTATTCCTATGATATTTTTTTAGTCTTATAATTACGGAATGTTCTGAGTAATGATGTAAATTTTAAAAAACTTTGATCGAGTGTTGAAGGATTGTATATATTGGCGTTGACTTAAAGGGGTTGATTGTTGCTCCGTTTTGTCGGCATTGTGCGGTAATATTAGGCTGGGTTTCTTTCCTAGTAATTTTGGCATCTACCCCAGTACTTATATATATATATATATATATATATATATATATATATATATATATATATATATATATATATATATATATATATATATATATATATATATATCAGGGTTGCATGGTTTTAACCAGATGGTTTAAACCAATTGTTTGTTTTTTTGGTTTAAACCAACTGAAAAAAACCATGTTTTTTTTGGTTTAAACCAAATTTTTTATTTTTTATTAATGAATTTATATACAAGCTATATAAATACGATATATATATATATATATATATATATATATATATATATATATATATATATATATATATATATATATATATATATATATATATATATATATATATATATATATATATATATATATATTGAAGTGAAGATAAATGTTGCATCATCCTTGAAAAACATTATGCAATTCTTGCAAAATTTTGTAAATTCAATGGGTCATTTCATCATCTGCTTAAAACTATAAATAGGCGTCAATCAGTTTTGTGTACTCATTTTAATCTAAATTTCAAGCCTTGAACATCGTTTTCTGAAAGCAGTGTACAACGTAAGCTGTGATTGCAATTCTTTTATAAGAATGAGTGGTAGAAAACAAAATAATATCTGGAAGTATTACGAAAGGATTTCTATTCGTAATCGAAAAGGAAACAGAGCAAAGTGCCTCTTATGCAAATCATTAATGGAAGGACAGGTACAGAGAATGAAAGCTCACCATGAAAAATGCCATGTGAAAAATATAAATGAAGGTAGGCTACGGATATTATTATTATTATTATTATTATTATTATTATTATTATTATTATTATTATTATTATTATTATTTAATTAGGCAATTCTTAAGAATTAAGAGAACTTAAGATCGTGGGCCTATCTAAAATATTTGGGAGGATATTCCCCTTTTTAAAAAGTTTTCTTTATCAGAGAAGATTACGGGAAATTTCAAATTTACATAAATGGTTTTAATAATTTAACAATATTTGTTATAATCTTTAAACCAAAATTTTTTAACCTTTATAATAAACTTATCGGAATCAGCTACTCCCTTTTTCTCAGTTTCTAAATGAAGCTATTATTATTATTATTATTATTATTATTATTATTATTATTATTATTATTATTATAAATATTGGATACGGCTAGGAACCAAGCTGGGATTAAATTTTGCAGGGGCTAGGGTGGCAAAAATGGCCGGGACCCCAGTTGGTTCCTAGATACGGCAAAATATTTAGATTAAAAGTGAAATTTCTCTAAATGTTATTTTATAATTTTATGATTTTTCATCTATTTATATTCCTTATTACTTAATATTTACTTATTTAGTATATTGCTTCTTATTTTCAGAACAGCCCGAAGAAGTTATCCTAACTAATGACGAACTTCAGCTTTGTGATTCAAGTATGACAACGCCATCAACTTCAAGTAGCCATCAAATTTCTACTCTAGAAACTTCAATTCCAAGCACAAGTCGAATTTTAACTCCAAGAAGAAGTCGAACTCTAGAACCTAGTACCAATTTGAATGTGTCAGAGATTAATCTAACGAAAAGATCTATTTTGTCACAAGAACCCTCCTTAAAGAGATTAAAAATGAAGTCTGACGATTTATCTAATTTTATAATAAAAACAAGTATGTCGCAGAAGGAAGAATTTGATAAGCAAATAGGAAGATATATATATGCTACCAATTCCTCCTTTATGTCTGTGGAACACCCACATTTCAAAAAAATGGTGCGATTTCTACGCCCTGGATACAATCCACCAAGTAGAAATGCAATTGGAAATATTATTTTAGAGACTGTCTACTCAGAAGAATTGGAGTCCTGCAAGAAAGCTCTATCAGGTCAAACTGTTTCAGTTGATTTTGATGGATGGAGTAATATGCACCATGAACTAATAATTTGTATCTCACTCATAACAGAAAATTCTGGATGCTACTTAGTTAAAACGATTGATACATCAGGTTCTTCACACACAATAGATTACTTTGGTAAGTTAGCATTGGAAACCATTTTAAGAAGTTGAACATGAATTCAATGTTAAAATTTGTAGTTTTGTTACCGATAATGCGGCCAATATGAATGGTTTGCGAAAAAAACTTTTAGTAAATAATGAAAACCTTATTGCTTATGGATGCTCTGCACATATTGCTAATCTATTAGCTCATGATCTGGATATCCCACATGTAAAAAATCCCATTATTCAAATAGTAAAGCATATAAGAAACAATCATAGTGCTGCAGCTGCATACAAAGAAGCCGGAGGCAAGAAACTAATACTCCCAAATGAAACAAGATGGAATTCAGTAGCAGATTGTTTAGATTTATACATTAAAAACTGGCCCATTCTTGCCAACATGAAGCTTCCGAAAGCAATCGAATCCAAAATAACAGATGTAAATCTTAGAGGAAATGGTAAAGAATTATTAAGCAGATTAAAACCCATTTCAGTTGCGCTTGACAAACTTCAAAGAGATAACACAAAAATTAGCGATGCAGTTGAAATATGGAAGGACTTGGAAAATAAACTCAGTGACCTTTTACATGAACGAGGAGAATTAAGTGCTATGTTTAGAAGCCGATACAATCAAGCCATTCAAGATTCACACATTTTATCAAATATGCTTGACCCGAGATATTTAGGAGCTCGTCTATCAGATAAGGAATATGATAGAATTATAAATTTCGTTGGAGAAATATTTCCACCTTTATTGCTAATAATTATGAAATTAAAAGGACGATCTTCCCCTTTTGACAACCCTAATATATTTAAAGAAACATTATTAAAAGAAATTACCCCATGTGAATGGTGGAAATCAATTGGAAATAAAATTTCGGTAGATATACTGAACACTATCAAAATATTCCTAACTGGAAGTGCAACAAGTGCCAGTGTCGAAAGAATTTTTTCCAAATTTGGGCTTGTTCATAGCAAATTAAGGAACAAACTGGGAGCAGATAAGGCATCTAAACTAGTTTTCTTATACAAGACCCTAAATGAAATGACTGATTTTTCAGAAAATTCCGAATATAGTAATTAATATATATATATATATATATATATATATATATATATATATATATATATATATATATATATATATATATATATATATATATATATATATATATATATATATATATATATATATACTACTAATTTACATTATTTTTTAAAAGTTCAAATTTATTTTTTGCTTCATTTCAATCATTTTGTTACTGTTCTATATAAAAAAAATATATTGCATTTTTCATTATTCATTTCACCTATTGATTCATTTTTGTAATAAAAAAACCAAAAAAAACTGGTTTTTATTGTTTTTTTTTTTTTTTTTTTTTTTTTTTTTTTTTTTTTTGTTTTTTTTTAAAAAACATGGTTTTTTTCTACCCTATATATATATATATATATATATATATATATATATATATATATATATATATATATATATATATATATATATATATATATATATATATATATATATATATATATATATATATATATATATATATATATATATATATATGTGAAAATAGAAAAAGAGGAAGATACAAATTCGGATGTCTTGATTTGCTTTTCAATTAAATGCTTAATAATCTCGTAAAAATTTTAAGTCTCTCTTAGAGTCTTAAAGATGGAATTCAAACATTAAGATGCAGTGGGGATATTGATATTAAAATAGAAAGGAACCTTAATAAAATGCTTTATTCACAAATCAAAATTATGATTTAATCCATTAAGATTTAATAAATTAATTTCACCCTTGCCACAAAACAATACTCTTAGGGGGGACGGAGAGGTGGGGGGAAAATTTGAAAAAAGTTGAGTAAAATCACAAGATGAATTTCCTGCTTTCGTTCATTCTCGGTGATAAGCCCTGCTGTTACTATCTGGCTTCTACAAAATTTAAAGCTAATCACGAAATATATTTGAAGAGCCTGTGATCAAAACAGGTAATATTACTGCGAAAGTGAGTCGCGAATTTTCCATCCTATTAAACCAAGACAGGAAAAATAAAAATATGCATTAAATTTTAGTGACGATACAAATAATTTTTTGTGAGAAGTAAAAGAAAAAATAAATAAAAATCGATATATCGGATTCGAAGAAAAATTTGCTTTAAAAGGTATTGAAAGCAGATTTGTAACGGTCATGTATTAAAGATTTTTTTTTTTAGCAATTCTGGAATTTTACATGAACAAATACGTCAATTTATAAGACGATCTTGTAATATATATATATATATATATATATATATATATATATATATATATATATATATATATATATATATATATATATATATATATATATATATATATATATATATATATATATATATATATATATACTCCTGTGGGCAAAGTCCGGAGGCCTACCAAATTCCACCGGTATATATATATATATATATATATATATATATATATATATATATATATATATATATATATATATATATATATATATATATATATATATATATATATATATATATATATATATATATATATCTAAAACATCAAAGTTTAAAGTTTGCTTTAGGGGAATCGAACCCGGGCCCTATAGCACAAAAGCATAGCGTTTTACCACTACGCTGCTGGCGGTTCAAAAGAGAAATCCAAAGAGGAGGCTTATGAATTCACAAGAGCAACCTCCAAGAATTTTTCCCGACCGCGCTTGAGCGAGTGGCAATTGTGATTCCCATAAAGCAAACTTTAAACTTTGATGTTTTAGATGTATTCGGTCTGCGAGAGTTAGCAGACC
Organism: Armadillidium nasatum; assembly: GCA_009176605.1. NCBI lineage: Eukaryota > Metazoa > Arthropoda > Malacostraca > Isopoda > Armadillidiidae > Armadillidium > Armadillidium nasatum. The sequence goes on along the minus strand of SEYY01001540.1, from coordinate 70,726 downwards.
TTAATATTTGTCTGTCTATTTAGTTTGCGAGAGGAAAGGGGGGGCCGAGCCCGGGTCATTTGCCACTCGCTCAAGCGCGGTCGGGAGAAATCCTTGGAGGTTGCTCTTGTGAATTCATAAGCCTCCTCTTTGGATTTCTCTTTTGAACCGCCAGCAGCGTAGTGGTAAAACCCTATGCTTTTGTGCTATAGGGCCCGGGTTCGATTCCCCTAAAGCAAACTTTAAACTTTGATGTTTTAGATGTATTCGGTCTGCGAGAGTTAGCAGACCTTAATATTTGTCTGTCTATTTAGTTTGCGAGAGGAAAGGGGGGGCCGAGCCCGGGTCATTTGCCACTCGCTCAAGCGCGGTCGGGAGAAATTCTTGGAGGTTGCTCTTGTGAATTCATAAGCCTCCTCTTTGGATTTCTCTTTTGAACCGCCAGCAGCGTAGTGGTAAAACGCTATGCTTTTGTGCTATAGGGCCCGGGTTCGATTCCCCTAAAGCAAACTTTAAACTTTGATATTTTAGATGTATTCGGTCTGCGAGAGTTAGCAGACCTTAATATTTGTTTGTCTATATATATATATATATATATATATATATATATATATATATATATATATATATATATATATATATATATATATATATATATATATATATATATAATACTATAAAAAGAAATATTGATACGCTGATCCGAAGATGAGTTTCCTTTAAGCTTATAAAATTTGATGTGGTTGCATCATTCCTTATTATTATCATTATCATTGCCATTATTAATAAAACTATTTCGAAGAAATAAGCCTTGGATAATTTATTTTCTAATTTACGTAAAAAAAGCTATATATATATATATATATATATATATATATATATATATATATATATATATATATATATATATATATATATATATATATATATATATATATATATATATATATATATATATATATATATATATAAAAAGGGTATTCGAAAAGTAATTACATTTTTTCACCACTGTGAAATATGATTCAACCAAAGACGTCAGAACCGTGGTCGAATTGGTGGGAATTGTCTAGAAACATTATATGATCTCTTCTACCTTGCTGTGTGTCATTCATAGTTATTTCGGCAATTAATTAACCCCATGGAAAATAAGTTCTCTTATAAAACATATTCGTCATTGCTTACTCGAAGAGTTTCAAAGGGAGAGTACCGATACAGATGCAGTGAGAGATCGACAAAGGTTTAAAAGATTTAAAGATGGCGATTATGACATAAGATAAACCTCGCTCTGCAGTCATATCCTCATTGGGGTTTAATTACCGACATAACTATGAATAACACAGACGGAGAGAAGAGATGATGTATAATTTTTAAACAATTCCCGCCCAATCGATCAAGGTTCTGACATTGTTGGTTGAATCATATTTCATAATGATAATATATATATATATATATATATATATATATATATATATATATATATATATATATATATATATATATATATATATATATATATATATATATATATATATATATTATAAAATAATTTTTTATTCAACACATTTGCAAGATATGATTTTCTTATAATTAAAATTAAATATCATTCATAAATGAGGAAGTTTAAAAAGTTCATTACATTTCTTTTATTTATTTTCAGAGGTGGGCATAAGCGCAAAAACGCAAAAGCGCAATTTGCGCTTTAAATAAAAAATTTTCGCTTTTGCGTTTTGTGCTAAATTTCGAAAATGTACGCTTTTGCATTTTGCGCTTAACAACTTTTTTAAGAGCGCAAATTTGCGCTTTAAAAAATATTTTGCGCTTTTGCGGAAGTTTTTTGAAATTAGCGCTTACCAATCGCTTCATCATTTTTCTTAATAAAAAACAATTTTGGGCTTATATTTCAGTTTCTTATTTAATCAGCCAAATTTTTTACTCTTTCTGCTAATTAAAAGTTAATACTTAAACTAGGAATGCCGATATAAAAAAAAAATATCGATATTTAAAAAATATCAAATTGTCCTCGATAATAAAAGATATTGTTTATATATATATATATATATATATATATATATATATATTATATATATATATATATATATATATATATATATATATATATATATATATATATATATATATATATATATATATATATGGTTTATTGAATATTTTGTTTATTGGTTTATTTGTATGGAACAAAAGCCTTGTCTTCCAATATTTAATAAAACTGACAAGGAGGTAATTTCCGAGTACATCGAAATAATGACGCCTATTGCTGTTAGGCTGGATATGTTGCAGGATGAGAAGAATGCGTACGCGGGGGTTCTATTGCCTAACCTCTTCCTCCTCAAGGACAATCTCGTGGAATTGCAATGAGAGGTGAAAAAAGCTTAGTCAACTACTTACTAAAGCAGCCAAAGCCAAACAAAGGGAAAGAAAAGGGATTTGAACCGAGGTTCAGCATCATTTTTGATGATTGTGATTTACTTATGGCAACAGCTCTGCACCCTCACTTCAAACTCGGAGTGGTACGTAGGTTAAATGAGGGGAAGTATCCAGCTGTCAAGACGAGGATATTCGAGGAAATAAAGTGTAATATTGCATCGAATTTTACTCCTCCACATCAAGGCACTGAAGGTGATGGGAATGAATCTGAAATGGACCCATTTAAGGTGAGCTATTTTTATAATTTAGAACAAACTTTAAGCATCTCTTGTCTATATATATATATATATATATATATATATATATATATATATATATATATATATATATATATATATATATATATATATATATATATATATATATATATATATATATATATATATATCACTGAGAGATAGAATGAGGAGTGAACTGGTGAGAGAGTAACTTGGGGTGGAATCAACTTTTTAATGCATAGAAAGAAACCAACTGAGATGGTTTGGTCACGTGAAGAGAATGGGGGAGGGAGAGAGACTGAGAGAGATGTTGGAATGGAGACCAGAAGGAAGGAGACCGGCGGGAAGACCAAGGAAGAGATGGATGGAGGCGATAGAAGAAGCCATACAACGAAGGAACAAGACACTGGAAGAGGTGGAAGACAACCGAATGTTTGAGGACAGAAATGCGTGGAGAAGATTTTGAGAGTAGCACCCGACAGGCGCCAGCCTACCGGTTTGGACGGTGATGATGACGATGATAATATATATATATATATATATATATATATATATATATATATTATATATATATATATATATATATATTATATATATATATATATATATATATATATATATATATATATAAAAATACACTGACATAATGTTCAAATGAAACTTAAAAAGATTTGAGTTCTTGATACCATTTCTAAATTTTTCAGAAACTGTAGGCCCCATATATATCTAGCAGACACCTCTGGAGGAGAAGTTGCGGCAAACCTTGGATAGCTGGGATGCAGTAGATGTTCACCACAATACCCCTCTCACTAGGAACCTTTTTCCATGTGAATGCCAAGAGGTCTGGGTGGACTTGTTTATGAAGTATAATACCCCATTACCCAGCTCAGCTGCCTTTGAGAGGTTGTTTAGTCAAGGCTCTGACATTCTAAGACCAAAGAGGGCAGCCATTGCATCCAGCAATTTTGAAAAATTTATTTTCATGAAAGGGAATATGACCCTTTTCAGAATGCAAGAGGAGAGCTACGAGGAGGAAGAGATCATAGATGGTTGAATAAATAATAATAAATTCTTTCTCATTTTTTGTTATATATTTGCATTTATCAAATAAAATTTAAAAATAATTCATCTTTACATCTCTTTTTTTTTTTTTTTTTTTTTTTTTGCTCCAAAATTTGCGCTTTAAAATTTTTTTTTTGATTTGCGGACATTTGCGCTTTTGCATTTGCGGACTAAATTTTTGAAAAAATGTGCGCTTTTGCATTTGCGGACAAAGTTTTTAAAATTTGCGCTTTTGAGTTTGCGCTCTAAATTTTAAAATTTGCGCGTCCACCTCTGTTTATTTTATTTATTCGTTGTACAAATTGTGAATGTTTTTATTACTATTATTATTATTATTTGGTAGAAGACTTAGTCTCAGCATCTATAAAAGGATCCTGTAATGAACTACGAGAACCAGAGAACAAACAGAAGAGCAGGAGAAGTCAGAGAGAAGACTTGGGATCCGGTAGGATCTTTCTCCTCTAAAACGGTAGTTAAGAGGAATTGAGGGAAGCAGGTCCGGTAGGATCTTGTAGGTTGGCCGTAGCCAAAGATTAAGTGGTGTCTCTGTAGTTACACCAAAAGAAGGAAGAGTTCTCCTTTCGCTTAGTCTCGCGAACTTTAAGAGGTTGTGTCGTTCTGGTGTCTAGTAAAGACTGTAGTTTTTACGTTGAAACGAATTTCAATTAGATAACCTCAGAACTTTCCTTCGTCTTTCGTCGAAACCCTTTCCCCCTTAACTATTTAACCTTTGTATATTCTTTAGCAGCTCTGTTGTTATTTTGCTACCATTTAATATTCTATGTTTTTGTAAATAAATTATTATTAGTTAAAAAGAGTGTTTTGCTTTGCCTCCTTTTGAAATTTCAGTCTCCCTTTTATTTTCATTTTGTAAACCGTACTTTGTGTTTCCCCATACTTACCATCTATTAAGCTACCACACAAAGTTACGAGTTTATATTGGTGGCAGTGGTGAAGATCCCCTTATATTGTTAACAGCATTAAAAACCCTTATATATAGTAAAGTAAATTTTTACGCCTAAAGAATAAAGTAAAATTATGAGATTTTACCCTTTATATTATATTTATTTAGACTGATATTTTAAACTGGCAAAGCAAAATATCAATATAGCTTTAAATTTTTTTTAGTTACCATTACAAATTAAAATCATTCGTTTTCTTTTATAAAATCATATAGTTAAATTCTGTTGATAAAGTAGGAAAGATATATATATATATATATATATATATATATATATATATATATATATATATATATATATATATATATATATATATATATATATATTATATATATATATATATATATATATATATTTTGTGAAGCTCAAAAATGTGTTAATACTTAAAGAAAAGAAAAATTATAATGAAGCCAATTGTACTTTATTTACAGATATTAGTGGTTGTGTTTTTCAAATCAATAAAAATCAAGTTACATAATAATATTGTTAAATGTAATAAATTAAATAATAAAGAATACGTAAATAGTTATAAAAATAATAATAAATACTCATATGTTAAATATAATGGACATAGAAAGGGAAAAAGAAAGAGAAATTAAACGAAAATAATAGATAAAGAATAAATAGATTTTTTTTTGTGTGTACATATTGTAATATAAATTTTTTTTTGAACTTTATAATAATAATAATGTGTTTTTTTTTTGAGATAGTTAATGGACAATTAGAATAAAGAGAGAAAGTTTTGGAAAGAAAGAGTTATAAGTCAGGCAAAATTTTACTTAATAAACTGGAAAAAGAAAAGAGTATAGTTACTCAATGTTGTTGATTTAACCAAGGATTTTTTTTTTTTGATTAGATATTATTCCATGAATTTATTGTTATAGTTATTTGTTTATTTATGCAGATTTTATAGTGATTTTATGATGTAGTATGTTGGACAAAGGATTTTTGTCATACTATTTGGGTAAGTCCTGCTGAGAACATAATATGTTCAATCCTAACACTAAATGAATTGTTATTCCTATGGGGACGTTCATGTTAGAAGCCTTAGTGACTATTGGGGGATAAATATTTATCCACAGTACTCAAGGACTGGTTAAATAGCACATACGAAGTGTATGTGAGTTATTTTTATGTACTCTTAGAAATTTTAAGGCATAATTTCTAAGAGGGAGTAGAGCTTATAATATATTTTCATATTATTTATATTATAACTTTTTCATAATCCTTGAGTATATCCATTATTAATTACCATTTGTATTATTTTAGGTAAAAGGAGAGAAACTTAAATAACTTTTAATTATAAAATTTAAATTATTTCATAAAATGGCACTTAATAAAGAAGTGAAAAGAACACAACATGTCGATATCATCCATCCCGATACCGTTTTTAGACTTTTCTCAAAGCATTTAAAATCAAAGAACTCATGGATTGCTAATGTGGAAATGATGATTAATGGAGAGTTAAGAAGGATAATGGATGGAAGGATACACAAAAGATATATAACAGGAAAGGAAATACACATTTCATTCATTAACTTAGAAGAGAAAAACGCTGCTAGTATTAATATGGTTGATATTCTTTATAACTTACACAAGGTCTTCAAGAATAATAAATATAAGTATGTCACTATTTTAGAGAATAGTGATCATACAACTAAGACCTTACGAAAGGACATAAATTTCTCTGATTTAGAAAAAAGTGTTAAAAACCAAACTTGGTGGAGACTAGTACTCTTCAATGAGGGTCTAAAGCAAAAGTTTGTAAAAACTAAAGGAGGAAATTCTACTCATGGTAAAGAAAATCAAACCCAGAAAAAGAAATTTTGGTTAAATAAATTAATGTCAAATAAAAGAGATAAAAAGAAAGAGACAAGTTTAAGTAAAGTATTAAAAAAATAGAAGTAACATCAATGAGGAGATGATCAAGCTAATGAAATTTCGTAATAAAGAATTGCCTGAACTTTTAAAAAGCTTAGAAGTATCTTCACCTATTTCCCCTATCACCTCTCCCCTCCCTACTAAGTCTATTTCTTCCTCCTTGTCCTCTTCCTCATTTTCGTCCTTATCATCTTCTTTCCCTTCTTCTTCTTCTACTTCTTCTTTTCCTTCTTCCTTTTCTTCTTTTTCTTCTTCTTCTACATCCCCTTTCATTAAATCCTTATACACATTAGAAGAAGCAAGAGCAATATTATTAAAAGATCTGAAAGAAAAGAAAGAAAAAAAGGAGAGAAATATAAATAAATAAGTTTTAATAAAATATAGGTTTAGGACAAAATGACAAAGTACATACTTGTTAAAAAAAGTTTTTTTTTTTTAGATTTTAGGACTAAGAACACGTAATTTTGTTAAATAAGTCCTTATTTTTTTTAGTTTTTTTTGAAAAGGATTGATAAAAGATTTTTTTTTTCTTTTGACGTATCAATTAGTTTAGGTTAAAGGAGTTGTAAAGACCATTTAAGTATAGATCAAATAAGAACTGGAATATGATTAGTTTAATTGTTGTCAAAATGTTTTGTTATTGCTAAGATGGTTAATTGTTGAGGAAATATTAAAAAAATTATATTATGGTAATTATTTTATTATTATTTATTCATTTATTTATGAAGATTTCATTTTATGAAGTTATGAGAAAGCTTGTGTAAAGGGACAGAGAGATTGTCGCCTTGTTGGTAGAATCTTGCGGGGAGCCTTAATAAGCTCCAATCCTAACATTTGATGGATGTAGCTCTTTGGAGGTCATTCATGTTAGACCGCCGGTTAGTGACTATTGTCAAACAAACGTTTGTTTGCAATACTCAGAGATTCAGGGTTTTAAGTATTCTTTGTAGAAATACTTGTTGTTTTTGAGGACTCCAGAAACTCTTAAATGATTTCTGAGAGGTCATGTTGATGTTTATATTATACCTTTCATACTATCTGATATTATTTTTCATTTTATTATATTTTCCTTTAACAATGCCGAAACTATGAGATGATGTTAAAATTTTTTGATAAGTTAAACAAACCTTTTGATGATTGCTAATCTATTATTTTGTAAGATTTATTATGTGAATAGGTAAACCTTTTGCATATACTTTTCCTTTTAAATATGAAATTCATCTCTTGTAAATGGGTCGAATTTAAGCATGGGGTAATATAAAATAATTTTTTATTCAACACATTTGCAAGATATGATTTTCTTATAATTAAAATTAAATATTATTCATAAATGAGGAAGTTTAAAAAGTTCATTACAACATTTCTTTTATTTATTTTCTCTTAAATTTTATTTATTCGTTGTACAAATTGTGAATGTTTTTATTATTATTATTATTATTATTATTTAGTAGAATACTTAAGCTCGTCACCTATAAAAGGAAGTCGTAATGAATTACCAGAATCAGAGAAGAAAGCAGAAGAGCAGGAGAAGTCAGAGAGAAGACTTGGGATCCGGTAGGATCTTTCTCCTCTAAAAACGGTAGTTAAGAGGAATTGAGGGAAGCAAGTCCGGTAGGATCTTGTAGGTTGGCCGTAGCCAAAGATTAAGTGGTGTCTCTGTAGTTACACCAAAAGGAGGAAGAGTTCTCCTTTCGCTTAGTCTCGCGAACTTTAAGAGTTTGTGCCGTTCTGGTGTCTAGTAAAGACTGTAGTTTTTACGTTGAAACGAATTTCAACTAGATAACCTCAGAACTTTCCTTCGTCTTCGTCGAAACCCTTTCCCCCTTAACTATTTAACCTTTGTATATTCTTTAGCAGCTCTGTTGTTATTTTGCTACCATTTAATATTCTATGTTTTTGTAAATAAATTATTATTAGTTAAAAAGAGTGTTTTGCTTTGCCTCCTTTTGAAATTTCAGTCTCCCTTTTATTTTCATTTTGTAAACCGTACTTTGTGATTCCCCATACTTACCATCTTATTACGCTACCTCACAAAGTTACGAGTTTATATTGGTGGCAGTGGTGAAGATCCCCTTATATTGTTAACAGCATTAAAAACCTTTATATATAGTAAAGTAAATTTTTACGCCTAAAGAATAAAGTAAAATTATGAGATTTTACCCTTTATATTATATTTATTTAGACTGATATTTTAAACTGGCAAAGCAAAATATCACTATAGCTTTAAATTTTTTTAGTTACCATTACAAATTAAAATAATTCGTTTTCTTTTGTGAAATCATATAGTTAAATTCTGTTGATAAAGTAGGAAAGAATATATATATATATGTATATATAAATTTTGTGAAGCTCAAAAATGTGTTAATACTTAAAGAAAAGAAAAATTATAATGAAGCCAATTGTACTTTATTTACAGATATTAGTGGTTGTGTTTTTCAAATCAATAAAAATCAAGTTACATAATAATATTGTTAAATGTAATAAATTAAATAATAAAGAATACGTAAATAGTTATAAAAATAATAATAAATACTCATATGTTAAATATAATGGACATAGAAAGGGAAAAAGAAAGAGAAAGGAAACGAAAATAATAGATAAAGAATAAATAGATTTTTTTTTGTGTGTACATATTGAAATATAATTTTTTTTTTTTGAACTTTATAATAATGATGTTTTTTTTTTGTTTTTTTTTGAGATAGTTAATGGACAATTAGAATAAAGAGAGAAAGTTTTGGAAAGAAAGAGTTATAAGTCAGGCAAAATTTTACTTAATAAACTAGAAAAAGAAAAGAGTATAGTTACTCAATGTTGTTGATTTAACCAAGGATTTTTTTTGATTAGATATTATTCCATGAATTTATTGTTATAGTTATTTGTTTATTTATACAGATTTTATAGTGATTTTATGAAGTAGTATGTTGGACAAAGGATTTTTGTCATACTATTTGGGTAAGTCCTGCTGAGAACATAATATGTTCAATCCTAACACTAAATGAATTGTTATTCCTATGGGGACGTTCATGTTAGAAGCCTTAGTGACTATTGGGGGATAAATATTTATCCACAGTACTCAAGACTGGTTAAATAGCACATACGGAGTGTATGTGAGTTATTTTTATGTACTCTTAGAAATTTCAAGGCATAATCTCTAAGAGGGAGTAGAGCTTATAATATATTTTCATATTATTTATATTATAACTTTTTCATAATCCTTGAGTATATCCATTATTAATTACCATTTGTATTATTTTAGGTAAAAGGAGAGAAACTTAAATAACTTTTAATTATAAAATTTAAATTATTTCATAAAATGGCACTTAATAAAGAAGTGAAAAGAACACAACATGTCGATATCATCCATCCCGATACCGTTTTTAGACTTTTCTCAAAGCATTTAAAATCAAAGAACTCATGGATTGCTAATGTTTAAATGATGATTAATGGAGAGTTAAGAAGGATAATGGATGGAAGGATACACAAAAGATATATAACAGGAAAGGAAATACACATTTCATTCATTAACTTAGAAGAGAAAAACGCTGCTAGTATTAATATGGTTGATATTCTTTATAACTTACACAAGGTCTTCAAGAATAATAAATATAAGTATGTCACTATTTTAGAGAATAGTGATCATACAACTAAGACTTTACGAAAGGACATAAATTTCTCTGATTTAGAAAAAAGTGTTAAAAACCAAACTTGGTGGAGACTAGTACTCTTCAATGAGGGTCTAAAGCAAAAGTTTGTAAAAACTAAAGGAGGAAATTCTACTCATGGTAAAGAAAATCAAACCCAGAAAAAGAAATTTTGGTTAAATAAATTAATGTCAAATAAAAGAGATAAAAAGAAAGAGACAAGATTAAGTAAAGTATTAAAAAATAGAAGTAATATCAATGAGGAGATGATCAAGCTTATGAAATTTCGTAATGAAGAATTGCCTGAACTTTTAAAAAGCTTAGAAGTATCTTCACCTATTTCCCCTATCACCTCTCCCCTCCCTATTAAGTCTATTTCTTCCTCCTTATCCCCTCCCTCATTATCTTCCTCATCATCTTCTTCTTCTACTTCTTCTTCTTTTCCTTCTCTTCCTTTTCTTCTTCTACATCCCCTTTCATTAAACCCTTATACACCTTAGAAGAAGCAAGAGCAATTTTATTAAAAGATCTGAAAGAAAAGAAAAGAAAAAAGGAGAGAAATATAAATAAATAAGTTTTAATAAAATATAGGTTTAGGACAAAATGACAAAGTACATACTTGTTAAAATAAATTTTTTTTTTAGATTTAGGACTAAGAACACGTAATTTTGTTAAATAAGTCTTTTTTTTTTTTTTACTTTTTTTTGAAAAGGATTGATAAAAGATTTTTTTTTCTTTTGACGTATCAATTAGTTTAGATTAAAGGAGTTGTAAAGACCATTTAAGTATAGATCAAATAAGAACTGGAATATGATTAGTTTAATTGTTGTCGAAATGTTTTGTTATTGCTAAGATGGTTAATTGTTGAGGAAATATTAAAAAAAATTATATTATGGTAATTATTTTATGATTATTTATTCATTTATTTATGAAGATTTCATTTTATGAAGTTATGAGAAAGCTTGTATAAAGGGACAGAGAGATTGTCGCCTTGTTGGTAGAATCTTGCGGGGAGCCTTAATAAGCTCCAATCCTAACATTTGATGGATGTAGCTCTTTGGAGGTCATTCATGTTAGACCGCCGATTAGTGACTATTGTCAAACAAACGTTTGTTTGCAATACTCAGAGATTCAGGGTTTTAAGTATTCTTTGTAGAAATACTTGTTGTTTTTGAGGACTCCAGAAACTCTTAAAGGATTTCTGAAAGGTCATGTTGATGTTTATATTATTATACCTTTCATACTATCTTATATTATTTTTCATTTTATTATATTTTCTATTAACAATGTCGAAAATATGAGATGATGTTAAAATGTTTTTGATAAGTTAAACAAACCTTTTGATGATTGCTAATCTATTATGTTGTTAGATTTATTATGTGAATAGGTAAACCTTTTGCATATACTTTTCCTTTTAAATATGAAATTCATCTCTTGTAAATGGGTCGAATTTAAGCATGGGGTAATATAAAATAATTTTTTATTCAACACATTTGCAAGATATGATTTTCTTATAATTAAAATTAAATATTATTCATAAATGAGGAAGTTTAAAAAGTTCATTACAACATTTCTTTTATTTATTTTCTCTTAAATTTTATTTATTCGTTGTACAAATTGTGAATGTTTTTATTACTATTATTATTATTATTATTATTTGGTAGAAGACTTAGTCTCGGCATCTATAAAAGGATCCTGTAATGAATTACCAGAATCAGAGAACAAACAGAAGAGCAGGAGAAGTCAGAGAGAAGACTTGGGATCCGGTAGGATCTTTCTCCTCTAAAACGGTAGTTAAGAGGAATTGAGGGAAGCAAGTCCGGTAGGATCTTGTAGGTTGGCCGTAGCCAAAGATTAAGTGGTGTCTCTGTAGTTACACCAAAAGGAGGAAGAGTTCTCCTTTTGCTTAGTCTCGCGAACTTTAAGAGTTTGTGCCGTTCTGGTGTCTAGTAAAGACTGTAGTTTTTACGTTGAAACGAATTTCAACTAGATAACCTCAGAACTTTCCTTCGTCTTCGTCAAAACCTTTTCCCCTTAACTATTTAACCTTTGTATATTCTTTAGCAGCTCTGTTGTTATTTTGCTACCATTTAATATTCTATGTTTTTTGTAAATAAATTATTATTAGTTAAAAGAGTGTTTTGCTTTGCCTCCTTTTGAAATTTCAGTCTCCCTTTTATTTTCATTTTGTAAACCGTACTTTGTGATTCCCCATTATTACGCTACCTCACAAAGTTACGAGTTTATAATATATATATATATATATATATATATATATATATATATATATATATATATATATATATATATATATATATATATATATATATATATATATATATATATATATATATATATATATATTCGGCCGTCGTCGAGAGTAGATGTGCTTAAAAGTAGATGGGAAAAGAAAAGCGAGAAGAATCAGAAAGAAGATTGAGGAGAGAAAAGAAGAGAGAAGGTGTATGCATTAAGATAGTACAGAACAAAAATTAAAAACCAATAGCTAAAAAATTTATTTTAAAATTAGAATTTTAGAAAATATTTTTGCATTAAAAAAAATAAATAAATTAAAAATGTTTCGATAAAATTATAACTCAAAATTCTATAGAGGAGCAACAAATCTTTCAATATAATGGACTTTCGGCTTTTAATGAAAAATTAATCCTTAACATTAAGAATTTAAAATTTCAAAACAAGAGTTTGAAAATCGACGACAGGATCGGATCATGTGAAGAGAACTAAATGCAAGGACGACAGGACTAGCCATCCGGCCTTGTGATTACTCTGTCAACGGCTTGTAACTACTCCAGAACCAGCATTGGAAGCCATAGCTCGGAGAAGCACAATCTTTTGAAGACCTCTGGAAGAGAGTGTTTAAGGTTAGTCTGAAAACGAGGCTGGTCCTACTGAAAGGGTAAAAACCCTACCTGAGAGTCTGGATAAGACTCATGGACCGGCATGGATATCAGCGAGCCGAAAAATATGATCTTTTAGAGGGCTCTGGGAGAACTTCTACAAGCAGATGGGGAAAGATGCTGGTTCCACTGACAGGGTGAAAACCCTTCCTGGAGAGAGGTTGTAGTGTATATATATATATATATATATATATATATATATATATATATATATATATATATATATATATATATATATATATATATATATATATGTGTGTGTGTGTGTGTGTGTGTGTGTGTGGGGTAAGAAGGGTGGGAGGGAGGTGTAAAAGGAAAGGAAGTGAATGGTGGTGTGAGGAGGTGATTATTGCTGTGAGGGATAAAAAAATAACTTTTGAAAATTTTTTGGGTACAAATAGGATAGAGGAATGGGAGGCTTATAAAGATAAAAAAGAGGAATGCTAAAAGAGAGGTAAGAATAGCGAAAGAAAGAGCAGATGTAAAATGGGGTAATAAAATAGTGGAGGAATTTAGAGATAGGAATAAGATGTTTTGGAAGGAGGTGAATAAGGTAAGGAATAAAGGGGAGGTGAGGGGAGGGGGGATAAAGGGCTTAAGGCGGCTACACTCTTGAGGAATTCGTCGAATCCTTGGCCCAACACAGCATGTGTGGATGGGACACCTTTGGCAAATGTTTGGTCATTGGCTTGGTTTGCCAAATGCTCAAATCTTTTCCATCGCTTGCCGGTAAATTGATACACATCAAAGAAGTGAATGTTGTAGAATTTGTCCCTGTACACACATTCTTTGGTACTTATTGCAATTTGGTAAATTTGTACGTATGCGTATCTAATTTATTAGATTAGGCTGTAGTTTAACAAAATATCAATTTCCACATTAGTATTTTAAAAATATGTCAAATTTTAGGAATTAATTTTTTCAAATTTTAATGAATAGACCTACTTTGAAGTTTGGGGGAATAAAGGCCTAGAGCTGCTGTTATTAGTTGGAACTGTGGCTTATTACACATGCCATGTATTTTTTATTAACACGTACCATTCAAGAAACAATTTGGCTTAGCTGTTAAACTTATTCTTCAGCAACTGGAATCATAAATTAATTAACGTATGAAATTTTGCCTTTTAGAACTATGATTAAAATTGTGTAATATATATATATATATATATATATATATATATATATATATATATATATATATATATATATATATATATATATATATATATATATATATATATATATATATATATATATATATATATTGTGAGCGTAAGTGCTCAAGCTCTATTAATGGTTATTATTCACATATAGGTTGTCCGTTTAGAAGATGACCAAGAGGGAAGTATAGGGGCTTCGCAAGAATGAAGTATTCTTCGCTGGAATTATCACAGATAGGCTCTCTTTACTTTTTCTGTATATTATAGAATAGTAGTACCTAATTCTTTTTATTTTCTCTTTTGTAGGGTGAATATATTATTTAACTAAAAATTAATTTATAATATCAATTAAACTTTATATCGAAGAATAAAGAAACTGCATAAATTTGTCAAATAAAAATTTATCAATTTAATAACAAAGGAATAAAAACATTCATAAAGACTCTAAAATAGTGAAAATAGTAAGTTATTCGAAGTCAACAATTGAAGGATTCTACTTTTCGTTAGTTCACGTAGGTCTTTCTTTCTTTTGAATTTTTCTTGTTTTGTTTTTTATTATAATAAATAATAACGTAATAAATGAATTAACGCCAAATGAAAATTTTAAATTCTTTTCTTTTTGTAGTCCCGAGTTGGGGAACTACATCTTCAGATTTTCTTTGATCATCATTTAGTTCCATCCTACTCTGAAAGTTCGTTTTCCTCAATTAAGAATTAATGAATTGATAAGGGGATTTTTTAAGAATCAACATACTCCCTTCAGTTCCAAAATAAAGCCCAAATATACCCTGTTTTTCCCATTCCTTTTCCAAGTTCTGGCCTGTTGTTTTTAAACACTACCAATGGTCCAATTGTATAAATAAAATATCCTCAAATTTTCTTCCGGTTTTCATTTTCCCATCCAAGAAACACATTCTTAATGTACTTTTTGTCGTCATTTGCTCTTTTATGTGATCCACTTGTCCTGACAAAGTGTCTGAGGACTTTTTGATCGTAACGTTTGATAGCGGTACCAACTTCTGTCTCCAAAGTCGTCCGTACGAAGAGGAGAAGTGGACGACCCAGTTTAACCAAACCATCGGCACTCGAACCAACACAACATTGTGAGTGTAACCGGTATTTTAAATAATATTTTGTTTCTCTTTAATAGTTTATTGCTATATATATATATATATATATATATATATATATATATATATATATATATATATATATATATATATATATATATATATATATATATATATATATATATATATATATATATATATGCCCATAGGGTATTATAGTAATGTGTTAGTTTTAGATTTAATTTTTTTTTGTAATTGTAGCATTCACAGTAGTGGATTTTTTCGTACAAGCCCAGGTTGCTGTAATTAATAACATCATCCATCCACTTCTCATCATCCAGCATTATTATTATGCAATTATTATGTGAAATTTGCATGACCAGTGATTAAATAATGTATTTTTACATCTAAATTAGTTTATTTGTTTTCAGAATCACAAAATGGAAATTTTGGTCAACTGAAAAAGGTTATAAAGTTTTTAGATATTTATCAGTCAGAGCCTCAAATTTGGGATCCTGACCATCCTTTACATAAAAATAAATATGAGGTGTATGATGGAATGGATCAGAATAAAAGAAAAAATGAAAATTGAAATGTCAATTCAAGGATATCCAGGACACACATGAGGAAAGTTTGAAAAGTGGGTGTTTATCTACTGATGTTTACCAACCAATTTGGTTTCTTTCCTGAGTAACACAGATCAGGCAAAGGAAAGTATGAATTCAATGGTAAGCTCTATAAATTTTTTTTTTTCTAATACATTACTTTATAGACTAATAAGATTCAATATAATATGCTATGAGAAAAGATACAATCTAGAGGCAAGTTCAAACGTTTATGTATGTGAAATTTGCATGACACTTTTACAGAGGTGGTTATTATAAATTAGATTATAATTATTGATCACATTATATATATATAATATATATATATATATATATATATATATATATATATATATATATATATATATATATATATATATATATAATATATATATATATATATATATATCATTTCAGAATATGAAATTTCTAGAAAAGAAACTGTGTGAACAATCAATGGTTGAAACAATTAATGATGAAAATCAATGAAATAAAATTGAAAATCGAGTATGTAACTGAAATTTGTATTAAAATAATTTTATTTCTAATTTAATTAATTTTAAATAAATTATTAGTGGAATATGGTACGATTAAAGGCTGACATGTTCTGATGCACGGCGTTTGAAGGTATGTAAATCAGAAGTTTGGAGAAAATAGATGAAGGGAATGTGTACCAGACTTTTCCAGATGAGTACATGTAAGATTGAGCATAGCGGTTAAGTCTGGGGTCAGAGCGTTCGACAGAGAAAGGATGAGACTGTGTAGAAAGATGTCGAATGAGCTCATCTCAAAGGAGGAAATATGAAACGAGAGAGAGTTCAGAAGAGCAATGTCAATTGTAATAGCGATGGCATAGAGAGAGAGACTGATTTAACAATTCAACGGGCAGAAAGAGACTGGAGAGAATTAGAGTAGGAGAGTTGATAAGATGAAAATCCCTATACTTCACCATTTCAAGGAGAGCTGTATGAGTGGAACCACCCCAGATGTGTGAGACATACTCCATTCAGGGAAAAACAACATCCCTATAAAGAACAAACAACTGGGATAGTGTGAAGAAATCAAAGGCGAAGAACACCCAACCTCTTAGAAGCTTGTTTAGAAAGATAAGTAATGTGATTTTTCCAAGAAAGATCACAAGAAAAGGAAACACCAAAAATATTACGGAGATGAAAGTTTGAGATGTGTGTTTTTGAAGAAGATATCATAGTTGTGTGGAAGATTGTGTTGAGTAGAGAGATGAAGGAATTGAATTTTGGTGGCATTGAAAATGAAAATGTTTTCACTGCCCCAATATAAAATGAGAGTTAAATCAGAGGTTAGTTGCTTCAAGGCTACCTACCATCCTTGTGTCTATTATGGGCCCCTTTCAAATTGAAAAGAGTAAGAAGGGTGGAGTCATTGACATGGAAGTGGATAGGTGAAGTAACCGAAAGAATGAGTATTGCTTCCGAGCGCATTACCGAGGCAAATAGGAAAAAATTCCATATTCTTTCTAAAGTTTTCAAATCTCTCCTTAACAGGAAGATTTAGAAATATCTCAATTCTTCAAATCTTATCCCTGTCCTTTTATGAGTCTCTTACGAAACAGAATGTACGTTTTTTAAATTCTTTCACCCCACACACAGTGCTAGTTCTTTAGAGTTTTAATTCCATTTTCAGGTTATGTTGATAATCGTCTATTCAGGACTGTATTTTGACTGAATAAATTTAATTTACTACTATCAAAAGCTTCATGATTTTTAAGTTTTCCAAACTAGAGTTTTTAGACTTTTATATTTCTCTTGTCAATGGAAAAAAAGTCCTTTATTTGCCATTTCTGTAAAAATATTTATAAGAACGTGTTATTTACAATAAATATTTTAATTGTAAATGATTTGTTTCTAACCTACTATTTGATTATAAAAAAAATTCGATTTTTGATGGTTACTTTTCCTTTTATATTAAAAAATTCAATATGTTTATTAATAATTGTTAAAAAAAAATACTACTACTACTTCTTGACCAATTGCGTTTGAATGTAGTCATTAAATTAGTGTTGCGCAACTTTTAAAATTTCATAAAAAAAACTTAGGGATCCATTGAACCGAAAGTACTATAAAAAAAAAGGGGGGGGGGGAAAAGTTATGTAAAATAAATTGTATGAATTTGACATGCGCCCATTAAATTATAAATTTAAAACTATGGATCCAAAAACAAAAGCTTACCTTGTAAATTGTATTTAAAGAATATATTTAAAATCTATTCATTGAAATAAAAAATTGTACAAAAATATCTATTTAAAACATTTACCAATATAAAGAAAATAATAGATCTTAATCAATAATTAAGAGTAATTATGTTGCCATGCAATTTTACCAACTATGGTAAAATATTCAGCGAATTCATCTCTAATATTCTTTGTTTCATAACTGGATTTTCTCGGTATGTTCTGTAGTGGTAAAAGGGAAGACATATTGCCTTGCTCATGCCCCCAAGAACATGGTGCAAGAATTTCTTCTTCAATATCAACAGTGCTTAAAGGAGAATATGTTGAACATGAATAGGGTGAAATATACTGGAGCAGGTATTCAAAATCTTGTGAACACAATCTGCAAAAATTTTCGAAACATCCTGAAGATTCTTTTAGCAAATCTGCTAACATATGTGTCACACTGTATCAGCAAAAAACAGTTAATTAAAATGAGATGTCAATGTTTTTTAGTTTTCATATATATATATATATATATATATATATATATATATATATATATATATATATATATATATATATATATATATATATATATATATATATATATATATATATATATATATATATATAATAGGCATGTATTAGTAATGCAAGTAGTAATGTTTCAAAATCACTCAAAAAATAGTTAGGTTTATATTTTTTTATTAATTATTATTATGTGTGTGTGTGTTAAGAGCAATGTAACATTACAAGATGTATTTTACTTAATGAAACTGGGTTTTATAATCGATTGTTGGTAATGTGTGGCTTTTTAAATATACACAAGAATACATCCCATTGTGAAGACCTGATCATCATAGGGCCTTAAAAAATATGAATGTTGGCTGAGAAACAGTAGGTAGGTTTGACTTTAATGAAGATCTAAACAAATATAAGTATATATATACTGTAATTAACAGTTATGATTAAGGTTTTTTATTAAGTAGCAAGGGTTACGGTAGGATTACTTTATTAAAAAATTATTTGCTCTACAGTTTTTTATTCAGATTTATGAAATAAAATTATGTGAAGAAATATAATTTAATGTTATACATGTTAATATCATCTACTGTGATATGATATGTGTCTATTCTAACTATTTTTATATTAATATTTAAATTTAAATACTTACAGGTCTTTAATTTTTATATAAAAAAATTATTAACCGTTCACAAACTAGGGTAAGTCACAGCCTAATAGATTATGGGTAAGTCAATCTGTTTCAATTTTTAATATTAAAGTATATTTTATACTTTATATGTTTTAATTTATACTTTTCTTTAAATTTAATATCTTATTAAAACTTTATAAATTTTTATTTAAATTTATACTATGTTAGTTGCAAGTCAAAACATTAAAAGAAAATATTACACATATTTTAAATATATATCAACTGTAAATATTTAATTAAACATTCAAAAAAAAATTATGCTTTTCGAATTCTGAAATTTACTTATTCAACTCAGATTTCAGAAAAATTGCTATTCTTCTGATTCTTGATACAGATTCCAATTCACTGTCCCATATATATATATATATATATATATATATATATATATATATATATATATATATATATATATATATATATATATATATATATATATATATATATATATATATATATATATATATATATATAGAGAGAGAGAGAGAGAGAGAGAGAGAGATTCAGTATAACATCTCTGTATTTTGACTATATTGAAAATATAAAGGCAAAATATGTTGAAATGCATGAAAACATGAAATTTAAATAAGGAAAAATACAACCACTCACAGGTTGGGGGGGTATGGGTCTCTCCACCCCTGTAGACAAATGTCTGTGTGCCATGCATTTGCATCTTTTATTATAATAATTGGCATTAATAATTATAAGCATATATCAAAAAAAATTTAAATTGTTTTAAATAGTATTGCAATTCAGCAGCGAAAACAAATGCATGGCACAAGATCAATTGTCTACGAAGGCAGGGTACCCCATATTCCCAATCTGTGAATGGTAGATATTAATTTTTCTGCTCTTAACTATGGTTTTCAGGTATTTACATTTTCATTAAATATTCAATAATCACAGACCTGTGAGTGGTCATGAAATTTACTTTTCCATGCATAAATTTTGTGATTTTAATGAATTTCAGCAGTTTGTCTTTAAATTTTCAATATAGTCAAAATACAAATAATGTTTTACTGAATCTATTACCATATATATATATATATATATATATATATATATATATATATATATATATATATATATATATATATATATATATATATATATATATATATATATATATATGGTAAGAAATATTCTGGCCTAAACCAGCAATATTTCATTTAAAAAGCTTTATATATATGTGTGTACATAAACGTTTGCCATATTCGGAAAAAAATAAATGTTTGATATATATATATATATATATATATATATATATATATATATATATATATATATATATATATATATATATATATATATATATATATATATATATATATATATATATATATATATATATATAATTAGTGATGTATCGCGTCATATTTTCTCATTTGCGGATGCGGATATAGAATTTTCGTCAAGTGCGGATATTGATTATCGAAAGTTCGGATGAGGATGTTGAATTTTCGAAAGTGCGGATGCGGATGTTAATTTTGATGAGGATGACATCACATATATATATATATATATATATATATATATATATATATATATATATATATATATATATATATATATATATATATATATATATATATATATATATATATATATAATTTCAACCCCAATATTAATATAGAAAAATTGTTTAGCAAAGGTTTCCGGACTAATAGTCTCTTATCAAGCCTAATATAAATGAAGTCGGAGAAATTCCATTAAAAAGATAAAAAAAAATTATAAAAAAAAGACCTACTCCGAGTGAAGAGGCTAAAACACTAGGGAGAACAGGTTTCTCCCGGATTGTTTAACTCGAAGAGTCCCAACTGGTTTAGATATATGGACGACGCGTTTGTGGTTTTAGAAGAGAGCATTGATCTGGCAAATGATGATTGATATGGTAGATGATCTTAATAGCTTGATTCTTTTTATTAAATTTACTTTTGAAATTGAAATAAACAATAATATTTCTTTCTTGAACATTTATTACTAAACGTAATAACTAAAGTGTCTTTCGACAACCTAATCACTCTTGATTACATACATCGTTTTTCAAATCATACTAGATCTACCAAGTTTCTGCAATGTCAGTCATATTTCTTCGAGCATACTGTTTGTGTTCGCTACAATTTATGAACAGATAATTAAAGTTTTTGTATAAGAATTTTTTTTAAAAAATTGGTTCACAAAAAAAAATTCTTATTTCAGTTGCGTCTTTCAAGGCCCGTAGTAGATACTATAATTTTAAGGGAAAAAGTGCTTTTTCTACTCATAATTAAATTATACCTACGACCTTAAATTTAAACCTCATATCATTAATACCAAATGATATTAATATAGTTTAAGAAAATAACAATAGTATAAAAAGTTTTCTCACAACAGAGGACTGTCAATGAAAACAAAAACAATATAAATGCTATGTACTCTATCCTTTGCAGGGATTGCTCTGAATGTTACATATGCGAGACAATAGAATTCACCAGACGGTTGTATCAACATAAGTATGATCTAAAAACAGGAAATGTATATTGTGCACTGTATCAACATAGTGAAAAAAATTCACAAAATCATAACCACAGATGCCAAGGTTATATGAGGTGAAAGTAATGTGTTTGTGAGGAGATTGGTGCAGTCATTCGTAATCCGCAATTCTTATATTTTTAATAATAATAAAACCAGCTTGGACTTGGATGATCTTATTCTAAATAATTTAAAGTTAATTCGTAAATATAGAAAACACTAAATTGCGATAGAATAACTTTATTTTATATAACTATAGATAGATTGTAATGGCTTTCGTACCGATTTTCTCTCTCTCGTCGGTTTTTGTCTTGCTTGCGGCTCTTTCCTTAGGATTTTAGCCTCTTCACTCAGAGTAGGTCTCCTTTTTTTAATATATTTTTCACGAGTTTTTAATGTAATTTCTCCGACATTATTTATATTAGGCTTCATAATGGGGGATTAGTCCTAAAAAGTTTGCCGAACTATTTTTCCGTTTAAATATTTGGTTTTAATATTGTTCATCTACGGTTACTGCAGCAGTTTATAATATATATATATATATATATATATATATATATATATATATATATATATATATATATATATATATATATATATATATATATATATATATATATATATATATTGTACAGTTTTTATATTTTTAAGTAAAACATCTAAGAATTAAATAAGGAAGTATTTTATAAATTAAGAAATCTTATATATGTATCTTTTTGAGCTTCACTCGTAATATATTTTGTTTAATTATTATTATTATTTATTTCTGTACCTATAAAAGGAAGTCAAAAACAATGTTTACACACAGTCGGGGAGGGAAGGAGAAGGTGGAAGTACCATGGCTTCCATCCGGAGGATCTTTGTTCCTCTTTCTCCTTAGAGTTGAGTTTGTGAAGGATTGGTTATCTCGGGTCAATTAACAATTCTTGGGATTGTCTTCACAAATAAATAGTTATCTCGGACTATTTATTGTTCAGCTCTTAACACTTTAGATAACCCTTTATAATGTTTATGGGTTTGACATTGTAATGTAATTGTAACTTATATATAGCTTAAATTTCCCCTTTTATTATATTAATATTGTAACTTAAACTATCCTTATTTATAGATAATATGATTCTTTACTTTATCTTTTATTCTTTTATGTGTAAAAACTTATTAAACATTTAACCTGTTTATTTTGCCTTTCATTTAGATCCCAATGATTCCTAGATTTGTCTTAGCCTCACTATTTTAATTTTTGTAATTTCTACTGAGCTCTTAACACTAAACATTAATTTACAACAGGGCTCAGACCTAGAAATTTTACATTGGTGGCAGCGGTGCGGATATATGTACCCAGACACGATGAGGACAGACCCAGACATACCCACATACCCAGTTATCATTATTATTTTTTTGACACTTAAATACTTAAAAATTTAAAGTTTTAGACGCTTTAGAATCACTTAAATTTAACTTATTTAAACACCTAACTTACACATTATATATTTTTCATTTAAGGCAAATCATGGGAATTTATTGAGATTTAAATGAAGGTAATTTATTTGCTCTCACTTTAAGGTAGTTGAAGATTGTAAATAAAGTAGATGGTTAGTTATAGATTGCATATTGTAAACTTGCGTTTAATGAAGTAAAGAAAAGGAAAAGTTAGTTAAAGTCGTTAAATTGTCAATGTTGTAATTAATAGGACAGTCATTCTTTCCTTTTTGTAAAACAGTTATTAGAATGTCAATGATCAAAGAACAGTTTTGACTTTGTAGGAGAATTTATGTCATGTTATTTTATCTATTATATTATATTTTTTATTTTATGAGATTAGATTATTTATAGTTGCAACTTGTAAATGATTAGGAAAGGGACGGAAAAGGTCACCTTTGGGTTTGGTCTCGCAGAAGGATGCTTTGCATTCTGCCTTCTTAGCTTGATTTAATTCAAAGTAAACTAAGTCTCCAAGGAGAAAGTTTATGCTAAGCTGCCTAGTGACTACTTTATAGTGGACGTCCTACTATAAGTACTCAGGGACCGGGTAACTTATTTCGTTGATCTCTTGATTATTTTCAGAGATGTGAATTGTTGATATTTATTTTATTACTTCATTATTTGTTTATGTTATAGTTCATCGAAAGACTAATTGTTCATTTGTTCATTTCCAGACAAAATTTTAGTTATAAAAATGTCTAAAGTTATTTCTGAAAGTTCATTAGAACCTAGTCCAATATTTCCAGATACATTTTTTCGTATTTTTGAAAAAAGATTAAATAAAGACACAACTTGGAATGTTAACATACCGTTATGGAAAGGGAAAACCGAAAATATAATAAGTGACTGCTTTTCTCCAAAATCCTTCGACGTAAAGGAGACGCATCTTTCGTTTATAAAGCTAAAACATAGGAATACGGCAAGTGTATCTATGTCAGGAGCACTGATGAAACTTTATCATTTATTTAAAAAGATTGACTACAAATACATTCTATTCACACAATTTGATGATTTTAAGATGCAGAGGATAAACGTGGGTGTAGACTTAGAACTTCTAGAATCAAGAGCTAAGAAAGGAAAATGGTGGAGGATAATCTTCTTAAATTGTGGGTTGAAAAACAACAAGATACACAATATTTCGAGTATTACGAGCAAGGAAAATGTAACAACAAGTCAAACAATTTCAAATAAAAGAAAACGAAAGAGTCAGAAATCCAAAAAAGAAGTAGCAAAATGCAGAAAAAACAAAATTTGTTGTAATACCCCAATTTCCCCTAGATTGTCAAAATTCCAAAAATTATTTGAAATGCCTTCAAGCCCGATTTCCCCTATCCCTCCATCTCCTATTTCTTCTTTGTATTTCCTCTCTCTCATAGATTTTTTTGTAAATAAATTGACATTGTATTAGTCGGATATGTTTGATGTATATATATATATATATATATATATATATATATATATATATATATATATATATATATATATATATATATATATATATATATATATATATATATATATATATATATATATATATATATATTTTGACGAAATAATTAACATTTTGTTTATTGACATAACATAAAGGAAATTTTTAGACTCCCTTATTTAACCCTTGTAATATGTTTCACTCTTAAAAAGGGAGTAATGTATAGTTTTTATATTTTTAAGTAAAACATCTAAGAATTAAATAAGGAAGTATTTTATAAATTAAGAGATCTTATATATGTATCTTTTTGAGCTTCACTCGTAATATATTTTTTATTATTATTATTATTATTTTGGTAGATGCTTTAAATTCTGTACCTATAAAAGGAAGTCAAAAACAATGTTTACACACAGTCGGGGAGGGAAGGAGAAGGTGGAAGTACCATGGCTTCCATCCGGAGGATCTTTGTTCCTCTTTCTCCTTAGAGTTGAGTTTGTGAAGGATTGGTTATCTCGGGCCAATTAACAATTCTTGGGATTGTCTTCACAAATAAATAGTTATCTCGGACTATTTATTGTTCAGCTCTTAACACTTTAGATAACCCTTTATAATGTTTATGGGTTTGACATTGTAATGTAATTGTAACTTATATATAGATTAAATTTCCCCTTTTATTATATTAATATTGTAACTTAAACTATCCTTATTTATAGATAATTATGATTTCTTTATCTTTTATTCTTTTATGTGTAATAAACTTATTAAACATTTAAACCTGTTTATATTGCCTTTCATTTAGATCCCAATGATTCTTAGATTTGTCTTAGCCTCACTATTTTAATTTTTGTAATTTCTACTGAGCTCTTAACACAAAACATTTAATTTAACAACTGAAAGGGCTCAGACCAATAGAATATATATATATATATATATATATATATATATATATATATATATATATATATATATATATATATATATATATATATAATATATATATATATATATATATATATATATATATATATATATATATATATATATATAGTATATATATATATATATATATATATATATATATATATATATATATATATATATATATATATATATATATATATATTACACCACCACCACTCACGGGCAAAGCCCTATTCAAGGAGGGGGTGTTAAAAGAATAAAAATGAAACTAAAAAGAGCACAAAATCCAAAAAATAAAAAGCCACCCCTACAGTACCCACCTAACGCAAATTCCTTAGGTGGGCGCAGACGCGGGTTTTAAAGAAATTGAGATTAAATGCGGAAGGAAATACAGAAGATAGAAGAAAGTTCCACAAAACAGAGGCGGCAGGAAAGAAAGAGGCACCACAGCGGACAAGCCTGGAGATGCCTATGTCCACGCAAAATTGATGCGCGGACATTGCATCCCTTGTGCTTCGAGGACGCCGTAAAGGTGGAGGTACACGGGTGGATAATTCCCTCGAGCATTTGCCGCTGTAGTACCTGTAGAAAAGAGACAAGGCACCAACATCACGTATCAAAGATAAAGAGTCAAGAGAATTAGAAAGAGCGGGACAGTTTATAAGTCTTTTAGCCTTTGACTCAACCCTATCCAAAAGACGGGTGAAACCTGAGCCACCCCAGATATTAGAGCAGTACTCCATACAAGGGCGGATGAGACCCTTGTATAATTGGAGTAACTGCGAGGAAGAAAAAAATTCTCGCAGTCTAAACAGAACTCCCAGCTTCTTTGAAGCCACCCTAGCAACCATTGTGATGTGAGGTTCCCAAGACATTTTTTTGTTTATGTTAAGGCCAAGGATGTTTATATTGTCAACAGGAGAGATGGGAGAACCATCGAAAGAAATAGAAAAGTTGGGAGGTGTCTTTGAGAGGGAGATTTCTAGAAGTTGAGTATTTAAAGAGTTGAATTTCACAAGGTTGAGACGACCCCACTGGGAAATTCTATCCAGATCTGCAAGAATGGAATCGGAAAGATGAAGAAGAAGCAATCTAGAAAAAGGAAGAGCAGATTTGAATGTATAGGGATTAGATGAACAGCTGAGAAGATCATTAATGAAAAGTAAGAATAGAGTAGGAGACAAGACAGAGCCCTGAGGAACACCCCTATTGACAGGAAAGGAAGAAGAAGTCGCTCCATCAACAACAGCTGAAATGGAACGATTAGAAAGATATATATATATATATATATATATATATATATATATATATATATATATATATATATATATATATATATATATATATATATATATATATATATATATATATATATATATATATATATATTGCAGGTAATTCTCCAACGATGGCAAAGAAAAAAGTTTAACCTGAGACCTTGCATGTTTTGTAATAATTTACTTACACAGGCTACAGAACATATTAGAAGAAAACTTGTACTTTTAACATGTGAAAAACATTGCTTATCAATAAAGGAACAGCATCCAGAAACGAAATGCTTAAATTAAAATTAAAATGGTATACAGTATGTTATCATAACTTATTTATAAAATTGATTAACTATTCAATCCCATATGAGAAAGGTACAGGAGACAAATGGAAAATGATATGCGATAAT
This sequence comes from Armadillidium nasatum, assembly GCA_009176605.1. Classification (NCBI taxonomy): domain Eukaryota; kingdom Metazoa; phylum Arthropoda; class Malacostraca; order Isopoda; family Armadillidiidae; genus Armadillidium; species Armadillidium nasatum. The sequence continues at coordinate 43,363 of SEYY01001540.1, read as the reverse complement.
TGTCTTGGCATCTACGGTAAAAATAAATTTTATTAGCACATACACACACACACCCAAAAAATAAATAAAAAATAAATAAATAATTTCAAAAGGATATCTAATAAAACTTCCAAAAGAAATTTCTCGTTTAAGCATTTATATTTATAAAAAGAGAAAACAAAGGTTCTTTCATTTTAAATATCCTTTGTGACCAAGGAGTATGCGAGAGAGCAAATGTTTCCATAAGAAATGAACACGTACGCAATAACACAAATGATTTTCAGAAGAGCTCTGCGGATGGTTAATGTGCCATTACAGCATCACAAAGGTCCCATTTCTCAATAAATAAACCTATCAAACAAAAGTTTGAGCGCAATGGAAGGCGAGGCTCACTTGCACTTCAAGAAATTATGGTGGTTAAGAGATCTTTTGGACGAGGTAGATCGCTCCTCTGGGTGCTAAAACCATTGGTTTAGAGAAATTTAACGCGGGACTATGATAAATTGTTTATTATTTTATTATATATTATATTATATATATATATATATATATATATATATATATATATATATATATATATATATATATATATATATATATATATATATATATATATATATATATATATATATATATATATATATATTTATTATATATTTTATTTTTTTTATTATTATTTATTTATATATGATTTCCGAAGAATTAAAATTATTTATTATTTGTTTAGAGAGGAAGCTCAAAAAGGTTTATTATAATTTTTTATATTTTATATTTATACTTATTATTTAGCATTGAACGAACTTTTGACATAGCTTTATTATAATTATTATTATTTATTATTATTTGTCGTGTTTTGAATTAAAAATACTACATTGTTATTAATTATTTAGTAATTAAGTAATATTAAGTTACGAAAATTAGTAGAGAAATGTAATATTATATAAACTATTTTATATAATACATTAAGCTTCAAAATAAAGCCTAAATTATTTTAAATTAATTTTCAAGTATTTAAGTAAATAAATTAGTTATCGTGAAGAATTCAAATGTAAACAAACTTTCATATAATATTTAATTATATTATGTTACTTGTATTTTCTGGATTTATCCAAGGAATTATAGAGGAAGGAATAAAAGAAGATCTATGAAGCATCTGGAAGTGAATAAAAGACCTGCCAATTTTTGAACAAATCAGAGACCTTTTAGATCCTTAGGATCTATCTCTTAACTGAGTTAAAAGGCTTTTAAATCAGAGATCTAATCTTAACAGAGTTAAGGAAAGGAAACCGATCCAGAGGATCGATTCAATTGGCAGAGCCAATGACTGGAGTTAGACGATACGAGAGTTTCGTTAAAGGAGGAAGTCAAAACCACCTTTTACTCCAGTTGCACGGAGCTTAATTGTCTGTGTTACAAGAGACGGGAGTCTAGAAGGAATGATTTCCTTTCGGTTGAAATATGTTTTCAATTAGATTTGCCATCGTATGTTTGTTCCTTAAAAGCCTCTTAAGATTAGCTAGAATAATTATTTCACTAATGTACAAAGATAACTTATCTTTTCTTTTAAATGTAGAACTCAATTTTGCCTCCATAAACCGCTCGCTTGCTACTAAAACTTATAAACCTTTTTATACTTGTAAATAAAATATTATTTAGTATAGTTATGTTTGCTTATCCAAAGAAATTTCAGTCAAACATTTATTTTCATTTTTGTAAAATCGTTTCTTCTTGGTTTATTTTTTAATCTCATCATTCACTATCAAATTACTTAACATACCACGAAGATTACGACTTTATTATATATATATATATATATATATATATATATATATATATATATATATATATATATATATATATATATATATATATATATATATATATATATATATATTATATATTATTATTATATATATTATATTTGGGTAAGGACGTGTTTGTAAGAGAAGGGAAGAGGGCAAATAGAAGAGATAGAAGGAGAAGAAGAAGAAGAGTGAGGAGGTCTTGAGATGCAATTCGAACATCAGTTGCATTGAGGTTTTAAACCTTATCTTCTGACAGGAAATTTTGTAAAGTATGGAATGAGTTTTGTAGATGGTTAAAGTCACAGGCTAAGTTACAGTTCACTGAAGGAAGGACTTTCTGCATAAAATATTTGTTTAAAAAAAAAATTAATATTTAAATTTTTTTTTTTTTTTTTTTTTTTTTTTTTTTTTTTTTTTTTTTTGCAAATTTTTTTATAAAAATATTGGTGTTAAAGTGGATTTAAAATTTTTTTGAAATTTTTAAGTTTTTTTTAAAGAGTTTTTGATAGTTTAATCGTTTTTATCTGATATCTTTACATATAATTTTTATTTATTCTTTACATATATTTTTATATATTCATTATCTTCGTGAGTATTAGAAGTAATATTGATATAAAATATAGTGCATTGTTATTGTTGAAATTTGATTATTATTATTTAATATTTCAACAATAGAAAATTTGAATATTGAATATTATTTTTATGATTTTTGTTTTTATTTTACTAAATTGATTTAGTAATTTTAGTTATATATATACATGTATATATAATTTTTTAGACTTTTTTGTGTCTATATATTTTTTGTATTTATAATTTTATATTTATTTTATATTACTAATGTTTTTAGTAATAGTGCTATATTTATAATTAGTAATAGTTATATATTTATTTATTTTTGGTGACTGTGTATATTAGTGATTGTTGTTAGTTATTAAGATTTATTATTTTTTAGTATTTATATGCATAAGTTTGATTAAGTCAGTGAGTGAGTGAAGTTTAGTTAGTGTATACAATCTAGTTTTTCTATTTATTTTTTTTGTGTTAATTATTTATTCTAGTATTTTAGCTTTTATTGTTTGTTTGTTTTTTTTTTCTTGGTATTATTTTCTATTTATTTGTTCAGTTAATGTTATTGTTATTAATTCTAGTATTTTAGCTTTTATTGTTTGTTATTTTTTACTTAGTATATTATTTTTATTTATTTATTCAGTTAGTGTTATTATTATTTGTGAATTTGTTTATTGATCTGTAATTTATATAGTATTAGAGTTGATTTTTTATATATTTATATGTGATTGTATAGTTTTTTTTTTTAAAAATAGATATTTGTATTTTATAAATTTTAAGTATAAAAAAAATAGGTATGGTTTGGGTTGAGGGTAGGGGCTGCGAGGGCAGGGTTCATCCCTCCAGTGGGGTGGAACCGAATAATATCGAGGCTGAGAAAATGGAAGTTAAGAGAGGTTCTGTTGTATGTAAGATTGGATGTTTGAATGTAAGAGGGTTAAATGATGATATAAAGAAGTTGGAAATTGGAGAGATTTGCAAAGAAAAGAAATTGGATTTGTTGGGGTTGACAGAGACTAAACTTAAAGGGAAAGGGGAGGTCAATTTTAATGGATATAAAGGGGTATATTCAGGTGTTGGAGAGAGGGTGAGAGCTAGGGAAGGGGTGGCAATAGTAATGAGCCAAAGATGGTGGGAATGCATGATAAAGTATGAAAGAATATCTTCCAGAATTATATGGGTGAAGTTGAGGTTTAGAAGAGAGGAATGGGTGTTTGTATGTGCATACGCGCCGGTGAATGGAGCAAATGAGGAAGAAAGAAGAGTGTTTTGGGAGAAACTGAATGACTGCCTGAATGGTTTTGAGGTGAGTACAAATGTGTGCCTATTAGGGGATTTAAATGCGCGGGTTGGTGTGGACAGGGGAGGAGGTGTGGTGGGCCCGTTTGGGGTGGGGGACAGAAATGCAAATGGGGAGAGTCTATTCGAAGTATGCGTGGCAAATATATTGATTATAGGGAATACTTGGTTTGTTAAAAAGTTGAACCATAAGTTTACTTGGGTTAGTGGGATAAATGGTGAAAAGGGTTTACTTGATTATATATGTATTAAGAAAAGAATAAGAGATAGATTACTTGATGTCAATGTGTTTAGAGGAGCTGCTAGAGGAATATCTGATCATTATTTGGTGTTGGCTAAAATTAAAGTAAGGGGAGGTTGGAAAAAGATTAGGGATATAAGTAGAGCAGTAGAGGTTGTGAAAGTAGAGAGATTGGAGGAAGAAGGGGTGGGGGAGCAATTTAGAAGAGAGATTAGGTTAAGATGGGATGAGGTAAAAGAGAGTATTGTTGAGGGAGTGGAGGATGAATGGGGAAGGTTAAGAGAATCTTTGGTAGAAAGTGCAAAGAATGTTTGTGGGATAAGAAGGGTGGGAGGGAGGTGCAAAAGAAAAGGAAGTGAATGGTGGTGTGAGGAGGTGAGTATTGTTGTGAGAGATAAAAAGATAGCTTTTGAAAATTTTTGGGTACAAATAAGATAGAGGATTGGGAGGCTTATAAAGATAAAAAGAGGATTGCTAAAAGAGAGGTAAGAAGAGCGAAAGAAAGAGCAGATATAAAATGGGGTAATAAAATAGTGGAGGGATTTAGAGAAAGGAATAAGATGTTTTGGAAGGAGGTGAATAAGGCAAGGAATATAGGGGAGGTGAGAGGAGGGGGATTAAGGGCTTAGACGGAGAAATAAGACAGGAAGAAAAGGAGGTTGGAGCAAGATGGATGGAGTATTTTAGTAGGTTGTTAAATGTGAGGGGAGGTAGGAGTGTAGATGTTATGAGGGATAGGGGAGGGATGGTGGATGAGTCTGAGGGGATAATCCTTATAGAAGAAATAGGTAAAGCTTTGAGGAAAGTGAAAAGAGGTAAATCTACGGGTTTGGATGGAATAAGTGGGGAAATGCTGTTGGAAGGGGGTGTGAGTGTGGTAGAGTGGATGTTAAGATTATTTAATTTATGTTTGACATCGGGTGTGGTACCACAAGATTGGCAGGATGCATGTGTGGTTCCTTTGTATAAAGGTAAGGGTGATAAGTTTGAGTGTGGGAGTTATAGGGGGATAAGTTTACTTAGCGTTGTAGGGAAAGTGTATGGAAGAATTTTACTGAATAGGGTAGGGATGGATGGGTTAATAGGAGAGGAACAAGGAGGTTTCAGAGAAGGAAGGGTTTGTATGGATTCAGGTTTTTACATTAAGAATGATTGAAGAGAAAAGTAGAGAGAAAAAGAAGGATGTGTACATGTGCTTTATGGATCTTGAAAAAGCTTACGATAGGGTAGACAGGAATAAGCTGTTGGGAGGTCCTGAATGATTATGATATTGAGGAGAAAGTTCGGGAAGGTATAAGAGCTTTATATCGGAATAGCAGGGCATGTGTGAGAGTGAATAGAATGGAGACTGAGTTTTTTGATGTAAATAATGGTCTGAGACTGGGTTGCGTAATGTCTCCGGGGTTATTTAATTTATTTATTAATAAAGTGGTTAGTAAAATGGATAGGATAGGGAAAGGGGTGAGAATGAGGGAACATGTTGATATGTGGGATGCAAATGTATTGATGTATGCGGATGATGTGGTACTTTTGGCTGAAACACATGAAAATTTGAAAGTATTGGTGGATGAGTTTGTAAAGGGTTGTGATGATTTGGGTTTAAGAGTAAATGCGGGTAAGAGTAAAGTGCTGTGGATGAAAAATGGGGAGGGAGGAGAGAGGGGTGTGGTTGAGGAAGATGATTTACAAATTAAAGTAGGTAGGGAGAAATTGGAGATAGTCACTGTATTTAAGTATCTGGGGGTGATTTTTGGAGAGGTTGATGTAAATATGAGTGATGAAGTTTGTCATAGAATAAGAGAAGGGGAGAAGGTGTTAGGCGGTTTGAGGGATATTTGGGATAGAGGAAGGTTACCAAGGGAGGTGAAGGTGAGAATGTTTGAGGCATGTTGTATACCAGTGGTTATGTATGGGAGTGAAGTATGGAGGTTGAACGCTAGAAAGAGGAAAAAAATAGAAGTTTTCGAAATGA
>SEYY01001540.1:15000-35000 GCA_009176605.1 Armadillidium nasatum | reverse complement strand
CACACATATATATATATATATATATATATATATATATATATATATATATATATATATATATATATATAATATATATATTATATATATATATATATATATATATATATATATATAAATTAAAAAAAAAAAAAAAATAATATTTTTTATTATTATTATTATTATTTTAATATAATTTTTTTTTTTTTTTTATTATATTATATATATATATATATATATATATATATATATATATATATATATATATATATATATATATATATATATATATATATATATATATATATATATTTCCTCTGGTGGGTAAAGGCTAGAGGCTTACCAAATTTCAACCAGAGAGAGGAGCAAATCGGGATCCTGGTCAGATTAAAGTCCGACATTACCCGAAACATGGCATTTGAAAGTAAGTCATAGGAAATTAGGAAAATAGATGAAGGAAATGTATTTCAGACTTTACCAGTAGAGTACATGTGAGAAAGGATGAGACTCACACGAGCCCTTTTCAATGGAGAGGTATGTTGCGGAAGAGTTCAGAAGAGCAAAGTCCTTTAGTAATAGCGATAGTATAGAGAGACGCAACAATTCGACTGACAAAAAAAAATAGCAACAGTATAGAGTGACGCAACAATTCGACTGACAGAGAGAATGGAAGAAATTAATGACAGCGGAAAAGTTAAGACAAATAGTCCTAAACTTCACTTTTTCAAGGAGCTGTATGAGTGGAACCAACACAGATGGGTGATGCGTACTTCATACAGGGGCGAACAACATACCTATAAATATCAAGCAACTGCTGTGGAATGAAAAAATTCTGAAGACTCCTCAAAACACCTAACCTCTTAGAAGCTTGTTTAGAAAGAGATGAGATGTGATCTTTCCAAGATCACGAGAAAAAGAAACACCAAGAATATTAAGAACAGATGAAGGTTGAGTGATGTTTTCGAAGAACTCATATTTGTGTGAAAGGTTGTGTCGAGTAGAAAGATTGAGGAATTGAGTCATTGAAAACGACCATGTTTTTTTCTGAGCAAATTGAAAAACTATATCAGAGGTTAGATGCTACAAGGTTACCATCCTTGCATCTATTAACCGCTCTTTTAAAATGAAAGGAGCAATGAAGATTTAAGTCATTGGCTTAAGAGTGTATAGAAAATGAAGTAAGAGAGAAGTCAATAATGAAAAGTAGAAAGAAAATTGTTAGGGATTGGACAGATCCTTGAGGAACACCGCTAATTAACATTTAAATAAAGGAAGAACGGTGGCTGTCTACAACAGCTGCTATAGAACGATCGGATAGAAAATCAGAGGTCACGGAGAAGGATTCGGAAAGAAAGAAATTTGGTAATTAAAGTTTTTAATAAGCCAAACTCTATTGAAAGATTTCGTTATCTCCAGTGATTTTGATGATTCATAGAATCACTTTTTATTAATTGTAAATTGTTTTATATACAAATGTTTTTGTTTGAATGTCATGACTTAAGGAAATTTTTTTTGAGTCTTAAACTTTACATTTCATTCTAGTTACGGAGGTGATCTCCGAAAGCTAGCTATTTCGATAAAATTTTAGTCAGTGCTTTTAATCTTCTGGATATATATATATATATATATATATATATATATATATATATATATATATATATATATATATATATATATATATATATATATATATATATATATATATATATATATATATATACTTTTATAACTGCTATTTGGGTATTCGAACCAGGGCTTAAAAGATGGAATATCAATCGTGCTAACCACTACACCGCCGATGGTTCAAACGGAAATCAACCAGAACTCCTACTGACATCTCGCCTAGTGAGAGAGCTCCAGAAGAATTTCCCGACCACAACTTTTGCGTAGAGTTAGCTTGGCTAAGGCTCTATCCTCGTATACCGCAGATACGTTTGTTATAATTTTAATTGCCACTTTTTTAAACATATATATATATATATATATATATATATATATATATATATATATATATATATATATATATATATATATATATATATATATATATATATATATATAATAAATATACATACATACATATATACCAACATACATACATATATAGGGGGAATTCTTCTGGAGCGGTCTCACTAGGCGAGATGTCAGTAGGAGTTCTGGTTGATTTCCTTTTGAACCATCGGTGGTGTAGTGGTTAGCACGATTGATATTCCATCTTTTAAGCTTTGATTCGATTCCCCAAATAGGTTATAAAAGTATACAAAACAATTCCACGGTTGGCATATATGTATGTATATTTATTTATTTATTTTATGTTTCCTCCGGTGGGCAAAGGTCGGAGGCCTACCAAATTCCACCGGAGTTGGGAAAGATCTATTATCATGGTCGATGGTGGCCGACGTGTCCAGATACACGGCGTTTGAAAGTATGCAAGTCAAAGGAAGTTGGGAAAACAGATGAAGGGAGTGTGTTCCAGACTTTACCAGTAGAGTATATGTAAGACTGAGCATAGCGGTTAAGTCTGGGGTCGGAGAGTTGGGACAGAGAAAGGATGAGAATGTGTAGAAAGGCGTGTCGCACGAGCTCTTCTCAATGGAGGAGGTATGCGACGAGAGAGTTCAGAAGAGCAGTGTCTGTTGTAATAGCGATAGTAAAGAGAGAGTGACGCAACAATTCGACGGGCAGAAAGAGATTGAAGAGTTAGTAAGAGCAGGAGAGTTAATGAGACGAAATGCCCTTGACTCCACCTTTCTAGGAGAGCTGTATGTGTGAAGCCACCCCAGATGTGCGAAGCATACTCCATACAGGGGCGAACAACACCCCTATATAAAGCAAGCAACTGGGGTGGTGTGAAGTAATTCTGAAGGCGCCTCAGAACACCCAACCTCTTAAAAGCTTGTTTAGAAAGAGAAGTAATGTGATCTTTCCAAGATCAAGAGAAAAAGAAACCCCAAGAATATTAAGAACAGATGAAGGCTTGAGTTGTGTGTTTTCGAAGAAGATATCATAGTTGTGTGGAAGATTGTGTCGAGTGGAGAGATGAAGGAATTGAGTTTTTGAGGCATTGAAAACAACCATGTTTTCTCTGCCCAATTTGAAATACGAGAGAGATCAGAGGTTAGTTGCTCCAAGGCTACCCTTCTCGAGTCTATCAACTGCTGTTGGGTGGACGTTTTTCAAACTGGAAGGAATAATGAAGGGTGGAGTCATCAGCATAGGAGTGGATAGGAGATGAGGTGATAGAGAAGGTCATTAATGAAAAGTAGAAAAAGTGTTAGGTGATAGGACAGAACCCTGAGGAACACCACTGTTAATAGATTTAAAGGATGAACGGATGGCCGTCTACAACAGCTGCTATAGAACAACCAGAAAGGAAATTAGCGAGAAGATCACAGAGAGAAGGATAGATTCCGAAAGAGGGAAGTTTAGAAATCAAAGCTTTGTGCCAGACTCTTTCGAAGGCTTTCGATATGTCCAGCGCGACAGCAAAAGATTCACCGAAATGCCGAATAGGGGAGGACCAAGAGTCAGAGAGAAGGGAAAGAAGATCACCCGTAGAGCGTTTCTTACAAAAGCCATACTGGCGATCAGAGATAAGATTAGAATTGAGATGTTTCCAAATCTTCCTGTTAAGGATAGATTCGAAAACTTTAGAGAGAACGGAGGTCAAAGAAATAGGACGGTATGAGAGGGGTCTCCCTTCTTCGGCACAGGTTGAATGAGCGCACGTTTCCAGCAAGAAGGGAAGGTTGAAGTAGAGAGACAAAGACGAAATAGTTTATCGAGGCAGGGTGCAAGCTCGGAAGCACAAGTTTTGAGAACCACGGGAGGAATACCATCAGGACCGTACGCCTTCTTAGTATTAAGCTCAGAGAGAGCAGAAAGTAACATCTTTAGAAGAAATTCTAACTATTAGTTTTAGGCATAATTGAGTTAGAGGAGGTTGAAGGATTAGGAATAGCTCCGGAATCGTCTAAGGTTGAATTAGAGGCAAAAGTTTGAGCAAAGAGTTCAGCTTTAGAAGAGGGTAAAACAGCAGTTATGTCGTCGGAAGATATTAAAGGAGGGAAAGAGGAAGCAAAGTTAGAGTTGACATTTTTTGCAAAATGCCGGAAAGAACGTGAAGAAGAGGAACCAGAAAGATTATTGCATTTTCTACGGAGAAAGGAGTTTTTAGTGTTACGAAGGATAGATTTTTCACGATTTATATATATATATATATATATATATATATATATATATATATATATATATATATATATATATATATATATATATATATATATATATATATATATATATATATATATATATATATATATATATATATATATATATATATATATATATATATATATATATATATATATATATATATATATATATATATATTATTATATTTATTTAATTTATAATGTACATTTCGAATAAAAAACAAACTTGGAAGAGTCAAATAAATTCTTAATTTTGTACTTCACTTATATATATATATATATTTAAGACTTATTTATAAATTGTAACAATTGATATATTTAAGTTTAATATTTAGTTTTTAAGCTTCACAATTATTATTATTCGGTAGAGTGTTTAAATCTCGTAGCTATAAAAGGAAGTAGAAATATTTAATGACGGGGCAGAAGGCTCAATGGTCTTCTCAGGAGAGGAAATAGTTTCTCTTCTTAAGACTGAATTGTTGTAGAACTTTCAGTTTCTCTTTGGATAGTTGTTTGAACTCATCCAAAAGAACAGAGTTGTAGAACTCTTAGTTCTTTTTCCCTTTGGATAGTTGTCTGAACTCATCCAAAAGAACAGAGTTGTAGAACTCTTCAGTTCTTTCTCCCTTTGGATAGTTGTTTGAACTCATCCAATGGAACAGAGTTGTAGAACTCCCAGTTCCTTCCTCTTTTGGATAGTTGTCTGAACTTATCCAAATCTTAGTTTCCCTTATGTATAGTTTTTTTTGAATTCTGTTTGTTAAATAATATTCGTTACATAACTTAAACCCCTTTAAACTTAAAATTAGTTTGTTATATAGATATCATTAAATTTCCTTATTAAATACTGTATCTTTTAATGGCTTAAGTTACATTTACCATGATTTATCTTGTTGTATATATATTTTTATAAAATTAAACTTATTAGACTTTTTTTCGTGTTTCATTAAAATCATGCAAACTTGTGAAATGGTTTCTTCACTATCACTTATTTTTATTTTTGAAGTGTTCGCTGAATCCTTAAACAATTATAACATTAACGAAACAACAGGGTTCATAATCGAATACTTTTCATTGCTTGGCAGCGGTGTGGGACAGAACATACAAATTATACATTGACGGCATAACCGTAAACTAACCCACCAACTTTACATTACTTAATTACACTATTAAACATAGTAAATATCTCTTGTTTTTTATAATGGTTATAATAAAATTGTTTTTTTTTCTCAACAAATTTTCTACACTTATATATTATTCATTTTAGAAGAAACAAGTTTCACAAGGTTGTATGATTTGAGTGAATTATATAATCTTCTAAAGGAAAAATTTTCTTTAATTTAGTAAGTTTACTTTAAATAGAAGTTGTTTTCTTTTTTTCTCTTTAATGATTAGAAATGTTGTAAATATAATGTTTCCTTCCTTTCTATATAATTTCGGTGAAAATAGGTAATTTATGAACGTTCACATAATATTAAATTAATCTAAGTAAATATTTGGAATAATTGTCTAGATTTAGAGTCAGTTTGTCAAACTCTTAACTTTAAGAAGTTAGGAATTTGTTAATGAGAAATTTAAATATCACTTTATTGAAAGAAATTTGCCAGATTGTAGTCTTTAAATATCGTTGATATTATATGAAGAATATTAGATATTATATTATGAATTATATATTGTTATATTGTTTATACATATATTGTCTTATTTTATGATGCTTAAAAGAAAGGATAGATAATTGAGAAGACACGAGAAGAGTTGTCTTGGTAGGTCTCGCAGAGGATATGCCTTGTGTGCTTTCCAAATTCTTGACCGATTAAGTTCAAATAAGTTAAATCTCTAAGGAGAAACTTATGTCAAGCTGCCGTTGTGACTATACTTATAATCGCGCCTATTATAAGATACTCAGAGACCAATTAGTTAAATTTTTTTCGTTTTAATCAGTTGTTTAGAATCGAAGGGTTTCGGATTTAGATATTATATTATTTATTCATATTATTTATATTATGGTAAATTTTCTCTTCAATCGATATCCTTTAAAAATTATTAATAAGTTGTGTTGACTTCATCTCTTTCAGATTATTATATCTAATTAGCTAAAATTTTAATTGTTAAATTATGACTTCTTTAAATAACATTGCCAAAATTAATGTAACAAAAGCAAAAGCCATTTTTCCAGAAACGTTTTTTAGGATACTGGCTAAAAGTTTTGATATCAAAGAAAAATGGCCAGTCAACATTCAGATGTTGATAGAAAACGAAAGAAAAAATATCTTATGTGGGGCTTTTAAACCAGAATATTTTAAAGGAAAAGAGACTCACGTTTCAATCATCAATCTGAAAGAAGATAACACCATGAGTGTCCCGTTGAAAGAAGTCCTATTAAAATTATTTAAATTATCCAGAAAATCAGACATTAAATACACAATCTATATAGAATACAGTAATCACGATTTAGACAAGTTAAGATTAGATATGGATTTTAAAGGTTTATTGAATAGAGTGAAAAAGGAAGAATGGTGGAGATTCATTTTTATAAATGAAGGATCTAAAGAAGTTAAAATTCCGCTTAATATTCCATTGTCAAGTTCAAAAAACTTTTGGATAAATAAGAAAAGAACAAATTCTAAAGTTTTAAAAAAAGATCACTAAACCAAGTAAATATAGCCACGAAGATTATTTACGATTTCAAAAATTATTTGAGTTATCATCAAGACCTATTTCACCACTTCCCCCTTCTCCTAAATCTTCTATTTCTTTGTCTGAACTTATCCAAATCTTAGTTTTCCCTTATGTATAGTTTTTTTTGAATTCTGTTTGTTAAATAATATTCGTTACATAACTTAAACCCCTTTAAACTTAAAATTAGTTTGTTATATAGATATCATTAAATTTCCTTATTAAATACTGTATCTTTTAATGGCTTAAGTTACATTTACCATGATTTATCTTGTTGTATATATATTTTTATAAAATTAAACTTATTAGACTTTTTTTCGTGTTTCATTAAAATCATGCAAACTTGTGAAATGGTTTCTTCACTATCACTTATTTTTATTTTTGAAGTGTTCGCTGAATCCTTAAACAATTATAACATTAACGAAACAACAGGGTTCAGAATCGAATACTTTTCAATATATATATATATATATATATATATATATATATATATATATATATATATATATATATATATATATATATATATATATATATTATTATATATATATATATATTATAAACTCGTAACTTTGTGAGGTAGCGTAATAATGGGGAATCACAAAGTACGGTTTACAAAGTGAAAATAAAGGGGACTGAAATTTCAAAAGGAGGCAAAGCAAAACGACAAGATCTACTTAATAATAGTTTATTTACAATAATCTAAAAAATGAATATTAAATGGTAGTAAATGTGACAACAGAGCGGCTAAGGAAAATATACAAGGGCTAAATAATTAAGGGTAAAAAGTCTCAACGAAGACAAGGGAAAGTTCTGAGGCTGTCTAATTGAAATACTATTTCAATGTAAAAACTTCCGTTCTTACTAGACAACCTGAACAGCTCCAAACTCGAAAGTTTGTAAACTAAGCAAAAAGAGAATGCCTCCTTTTTTTGGTGTAACTACCGAAACACCACTTAGTCTTTGGCTACAGTCAAGCCTACAAGATCCTACCGGACTTGCTTCCCTCAATTCCTCTTAACTACCGTTTAGAAGAGAAAATCCTACCGGATCTCAAGTCTTCTCTGCTTGTGCTTTGATTGTGCTCTGGTTCTCGTAGTTCATTACAGGATCCTTTTATAGATGCTAAGACTAAGTCTTCTACCAAATAATAATAATAGTAATAAAAACATTCACAATTTGTACAACGAATAAATAAAATTTAATTAAGAGAAAATAAATAAATGTTGTAGTGAACTTTTTAAACTTCCTCATTTATGAATAACATTTAATTTTAATTATAAGAAAATCATATCTTGCAAATGTGTTGAATAAAAATTACTTATATAATATATATATATATATATATATATATATATATATATATATATATATATATATATATATATATATATATATATAAGGAAGCCTTTTAAATCGCTAATCAAAATTAATTAATTTTTCTATTCTTTCGAAAATAAATTTTCATCCCATAATTTTGATAATGAAACGCGATAAAGTTGTGCAAGCGTTTGATTTTTGTCAGCTTCCTCACCACCGATATTCTAAGGCTAAGGAACAAAACAATTACATTAGTAATCTTTTGTTAATACTTATTAAGTAACTATCGCGTAATATTCTTTTAAAACTTTAATTTTCTTTAACAGTGTTTTGGAGGTAAGGTGGTAGTATATATATATATATATATATATATATATATATATATATATATATATATATATATATATATATATATATATATATATATATATATATATATATATATATATATATATATATATATATATATAAGGTAGAGCGAAATTGAAAGGAATGTTAATTTTGTTTCTTAATTAATGATTGCCTTTACCTTGAAAATTAATGAAGTTTTGCAAAAAGGGAAAAAATGAATTAGAAACAAAAATAAAATAAAGAAATCTCCATATTGTTTTGAACTGCATTCAAAAAGAGAAAAAAAAGATGAAATATGACTCGCACATTCCATTTAAATACGCTGTTTAACTTTAACAAAAGAAAGTGGAAATGCAAATGACTTAAAAGAGTTGGAAGACTAAAATCTGAAACGAAGTTTGTTTGTTCAATGTGAGAGACCAAATGCTCATTTTTGTTTCTTCTTGCTTGGAGAGTGTTAAGCAATTTTAAATTATATATATATATATATATATATATATATATATATATATATATATATATATATATATATATATATATATATATATATATATATATATATATATATATATATATATATATATATATATATATTTATACTTACAACCTTTCCCACAATCGTGGGGTGGTGTCTATCGCAGGCCACATCCATCCAAACACTCACTAATCTTTTCCATTCATTCCTATCCTCGGTCAACCGCACACCCTCCTCCCAATTCTTTCCTCTATCCCTTAACAGCTCCTTGACATTACTCATCCAACTTCCCCTCGGTCTCCCCCTATCTCTTACACCCTCCACTTCTGAAACAAATACCTCTTTAGCCATTCTCTCTTCATTCATCCTACAAACATGTTCAAATCATCTCAGCATACTTTGTTCAGCTCTCTCAACCAAGCTCTTTCTCCATCCACGCATATCTTTTATTCTAACATTCATGACTCTATCTCTTCTACCAACTCCACAAACCGCTCTCAGACCTTTCATTTCGAAAACTTCTATTTTTTTCCTCTTTCTAGCGTTCAACCTCCATACTTCACTCCCATACATAACCACCGGTATACAGCATCCCTCAAATATTCTCACCTTCACCTCCCTTGGTAACGCTCCTCTATCCCAAATATCCCTCAAACCACTTAACACCTTCTCCCCTTCTCTTATTCTATGACCAACTTCATCACTCATACTAACATCAGCCTCTCCAAAAATCACCCCCAGATACTTAAATAAAGTGACTATCTCCAATTTCTCCCTACCTACTTTAATTTGTAAATCATCTCCCTCAACCACACCCCTCTCCCCTCCCTCCCCATTTTCCATCCACAGCACTTTGCTTTTACCCGCATTTAACCTTAAACCCAAATCATCACAACCCTTTACAAACTCATCCACCAATACTTTCAAATTTTCATGTGTTACAGCCAAGAGTACCACATCATCAGCAAACATCAACACATTTGCATCCCACATACCATCAAATTCCCTCATTCTCACCCCTTTCCCTACCCTATCCATTTTACTAAACACTTTATTAATAAATAAATTAAATAACCCCAGAGACATTACACAACCCTGTCCCAGATCATTATTTACATAAAAATACTCAAGTCTTCGTTCTGTTCACTCTCACACATGCTCTGCTATTCCGATATAAAGATCTAATACCTTCCCGTACTTTCTCCTCAATATCATACTCACTCAGGACCTCCCACAGTTTATTCCTGTCTACGTTTTTTCCAGGTCCATAAAGCACATGTACACATCCTTCTTTTTATCTCTACTTTTCTCTTTAATCATTCTTAATGTAAAACCTGATCCATACAACCCCTTCCTTCTCTGAAACCTCCCTGTTCCTCTCCTATTAACTCATCCATCCCTACCCTATTCAGTAAAATTCTTCCATACACTTTCCCCACAACGCTAAGTAAACTTATCCCCCTATAACTCCCACACTCAAACTTATCACCCTTACCTTTATACAAAGGAACCACACATGCATCCTTCCAAACTTGTGGTACCACAACCGTTGTCAAATATAAATTATCTTAACATTCACTCTACCACACTCATACCCCCTTCCAACAGCATCTCCCCACTTATTCCACCCAAACCCGTATGTTTACCTCTTTTCCCTTTCCTCAAAGCTTTACCTATTTCTTCTACAAGGATTCCCCCCTCAGACTCATCCACCATCCCTCCCCTATCCCTCATCACAGCCACACTGCTACGTCCCCTCATATTTAACAACCTACTAAAATACTCCATCTATCTTGCTCCAACCTCCCTTTCTTCCTGTCTTATTTCTCTGTCTAAGCCCTTTATCCCCTCTCCTCCCCTTCCAAAAACATCTTATTCCTTTCTCTAAATCCCTCCACTATTTTATTACCCCATTTTATATCTGCTCTTTCTTTCGCTCTTCTTATCTCTCTTTTAGCAATCCTCTTTTTATCTTTATAAGCATCCCATCCCTCTATCCTATTTGTACCCCAAAATTTTCTAAAGCTATCTTTTTATCCCTCACAACAATACTTACCTCCTCTCACCACCATTTACTTCCTTTTCTTTTACACCTCCCTCCCACCCTTCATATCCCACACACAAACATTCTTTGCACTTTCTACCAAAGATTCCCTTAACCTTCCCTATTCCTCCTCCACTCCCTCAACAGCACTCTCTTTTACCTCACCCCATCTTAACCTAATCTCTCATCTAAATTGCTCCCTCACTCCTTCTTCCTCCAATCTCTCTAATTTAACAACCTCTAATACTCCACTTATATCCCTAATCTTCTTCCAACTTCCCCTTACTCTAATTTTAGCCAACACCAAATAATGATCAAATATCCCTCTAGCAGCTCCTCAAAACACATTCACATCAAGTAATCTATCTCTTATTCTTTTCTTAATACATATGTAATCAAGTAAACCCTTTTCACCATTTACCCCACTAACCCAAGTCCACGTATGGTTCAACTTATTAACAAACCAAATATTCCCTATTATCAATCTATTCGCCACGCATACTTCTAATAGACTCTCCCCATTTGTATTTCTGTTCCCCACCCCAAACGGGCCCACCACACCTCCTCCCCTGTCCACACCAACCCTTTTAAATCCCCTAATAGGCACACATTTGTACTCGCCTCAAAACCATTCAAACAGTCATTCCGTTTCTCTCAAAACACTCTTCTTTCTTCCTCATTTGCTCCATTCACCGGCGCGTATGCACATATAAAGACCCATTCCTCAAAACCTTCACCTATATAATTCTTGAAGATATTCTTTCATACTTTATCATGCATTCCCACCATCTTTGGCTCATTACTATTGCCACCCCTTCACTAGCTCTCACTCTCTCTCCAACACCTGAATATACCAATTTAAATCCAGCAAAATTGACCTCCCCTTTAAGTTTAGTTTCCGTCAACCCCAACACATAAAACATCTTTTCTTTGCAAATCTCTCCAATTTCCAACTGCTTTATATCATCATTTGACCCTCTTATATTCAAACATCCAATTTTACATACAACAGAACCTCTCTTAACTTCCATTTTCTCCGCCTCGATATTATTCGGTTCCACCCCACTGGAGGGATGAACCCTGTCCTCGCAGCCCCTTCCCTTGTCTCAAACCATACCTAATTTTATACTTTAAAATTTATAATGTACAAATATCTATATATAAAAAACCTATACTATCACATATAAATACAAATATATAAAAAAATCAACTTTAATTCTATAATTAAGAACAGATCAATAAACAAATAATAATAACTAACTGAATAAATAAATAGAAATAATATACTAAGTAAAAAATAACAATAAAAGCTAAAATACTAGAATAAATAACTAACTCTAAAAAAATAGAAAAACTAGAATGTATACACTTAACTAATACTTCACTCACTCACTGACATACGAAATATGGCGCTTTATATACACAATCACCAAAATTTATAAATATAACACTATTACAATTTATAAATATAGCACTATAACTAAAAATATTAATATAAAATAAATATAAAAATATAAAATACTGAAAATATATAGGTACAAAAATAGTCTGAAAAATATAACAAATTACAATACAAACTAAAACACAATAATCTAAAATATACATGTATTTTAGATTATAAGTACTTCAAAGAAACACAAACACTTTAAACATTAACAATTTCACTAATAATAATTATTTCCTGGTAAGAACCTAAAATAAACACTATATTATATATATGTAATCACAATCTCCCTTTTTTTTTTATCTAAATTTTCAAAAAAAAACAAGACTGGAAGTTTGTTTATTTAAATTAACCTTTTAAATATTGTGAGGGACTATGTCCAAAAAAATGAATTTATTTATTTTTTTTATTATATATTCAAAAAGAAATAAAAATGAAACTTTTGTTGCTTCACGCAAGATTATTTAAAAATAATATATTTTTTTAAAAACTATCAATCTCCACAATGTGAAGAGCAATGTTCAAATCACTTCACCAAATCACTCACTACACATCACACAATATCCCTGATCAAACCATCTAAGCTGCTTTGAAGATCTTTTAGATTCCCAAGTGCAGCTCTCTCTAGCAATACTCTTCTTCTCAGAACCGAAATTCGTATTCTTCCTCTGACAGATTACGATCTTTCAAATCTTTATCTTCCTCTTCTCTTTCAGAACCTCTCCTTTGACTCTTTCTTTTCGATTTCTCCTTCCTCTAACTCTTTCTCAGCTCTAACAGTTTCTTCTCACTTCTCTGATTAAAGCGTCAGATCCCAATGATGTCCAGCTCATATTTATCTATTCGTTTAATAATAATAATAATAATAATAATAATAATAATATATTGTAAAATATTTTATTATATTAGCCTTATTTGTAAGGTATGATTTTCATTCTATTTAAATTTAAGTATTATTTGTGTTAGAGGAAGCTTAAAAATTCTCGACATTTCTTCTTATTTACTCTTGTATAATTTATCTTCATGTTTATTTATTTTTGTACAAATCGTGGCATTGTTATTATTATTATTATTTATTACATTTTCACTGTCCTATTGAAATTAAGAGAATAATACATTATTATTAATAACTTACCTATTAAACTATTTTAAATCATAAAAACTTGTAAGGAATTGCAATATTATATAACTTATCGTATTTTATAATCTAAACCTTTAAGTAATGCTTAAATTTCATTATAATTTTTAAAGTAAAAAGAGATAAATTAGTTACTGCTATGATTTCAAAAATAAACAAACTTTTATGAAATATTTATTTATGCTTTATTATTAATGTTTTGTAATTTTAAGTAAGAATCCATAAAAGAATAGTTAAAAGAAGATCTGCGGACTATTCAGAAGTAAATATAAGACCAGCATATTTTTGAAGACGAAGAGACCTTAGATCCGAGGATCTTATCCTTTAACCGTGGTTGAGAGGATTATAAGGGAACGGATTCGTGAATTCGTAATTTGGCCGAGGCCAAACTGAGCGATGTTATTTAGTAACATCAAAAGAGGATGCTTTCTCCTTGCTCAGTACACGAACTTTTGAGTTCGTGGGGTTACAGGGACTTAGTAGGGACCGTTGTCCTTATATTGAAGATGTGTCTTCGATTAAGTTGCCTTAAACCTTTCCCTTCTGTCTCTAACAGATCCCCTTTACATTATATGCCCCTATTATGTAAATTTGTTAAATATTTCAATACCCATAGTATATTAAAAATTAGCCTCTGAAGCCGCTCGTGTTCTTTGCTACTAGTTTTCATTTTTTTTGTTTATTTCCTTGTAAATAAAATAATATGAAGTAAACTTGTTGTTTTGTTTTTAACCTCTTTGAAATTTCAATCTCCCCTTTTATTTTTTTTCTTTAAAAGCGTTCTTTGTGATTCACCACAATTTACTAACCATCTCTAGACATCACAAAGATACGACTTTTAATATATATATATATATATATATATATATATATATATATATATATATATATATATATATATATATATATATATATATATATATATATATATATATATATATATATATATATATATATATATATATATATATATATATATATATAAAATGTTTGTTGTTGTTATAAACTTGTGCGATTTAATTAAGAGAAAAGCACTTCCTTAAAATTATTAAATATAAACGTTGAATATTTACGTTTAAATTTACATTTAATTTAAAATATTTAAAATTAATAATTTCTTAAATGCGTTGCAAAAAGTGTAATTTAGACAAACTACCGAAAGGAAAATTTGTTTTTCTTACCGCAGCAAAGTTTCGCTAACTTAAGAGTCAGTATCGTGAAGCTTCTTAAATTGAAAACCATATTAATCACTTGCGTGGGTCTAGCGTGCATATTTGAATGACTGTAGAAAGGATTTAACAGTATTTTGTAGTGACAACATTCCATTCTTTTTTTAAATAAGAAGTTCACATCACACAAGCATTACCCTATTCGAGGAGAGCAACTTTTCTAGATAGTATATACCTAGGATCCCCAATAATTAATCTAATCAGACAATCAATGTCACGCACGTGTCACTCTACCGTTTGAGCCACGATAAACGGCTGCACTTAGGTCACTTTTCATGTATTTATACTAACAGATACAGATATTCACCTAGTTTGTGCCCTCTCTTTTTATTGAGCCAGTTACATTAGTTTCCATTTTTGACCAACTCTTTCTCATATATCACACACCCGATCTATTAAAATCCAGAGATGATCTACTTACTGATTGTCAACCTTTTTCTATATATATATATATATATATATATATATATATATATATATATATATATATATATATAATATATATATATATATATATATATATATATATATAAATATATATTATATTAAATATATATAATTTTTGGTTAATTTTACTTAATTTTTATTTTTTTTTTTTTTTTTTTTTTTTTTTTTTTTTTTTTTTTTTTTTTTTTTTTTTTTTTTCTCTCTCCTTTTTTTTTGGATTAAAACGACTTAGATTTGATAATTAATAGATTACGACCATTTTTCAATTTATTTTTTCACGTCATTTTCCTTCCTCTCTTTACGGGTGGAAAAATTAATGAAGTTAAAACCTTGCAGCAATCATGTTTCATTTTGTTTTTGATTATTAATGCATTACTATTTTTTTTAACACTTCCGATCCAGCATCATGTCGTTGTGTAAGCGTGTAAACTATTTAATAGTACATAACAGCCATTGTTCTGACAAGACAATTCGAACGTTTATTTAGCATCCAGGTTATCACAGCTTCCGGAATTAGTATGTCAAATAAAAAAAAATGAGAAATGTTCTAAACAAAGTGTTTACATTTGTTTTTACTTTTAAAACAAAAGTTTTTCGTTGTTTAAATAACGAAATATTTCCGTTTAACTTTAAGCGCCTGCGTAAACTTAGCCGAAAAACACCGTTCTTTGAGGCAATTTCACGGGCGCTAAATGGCTTTTGGCTGGAAATTAATACTAATAATTTTCAAGTGAAGATGAAGTCTTAAGATTGGTGTAAACTAAGGTGACCATCCGTCCCGAATTTTTCGGGACAGTCCCGATTTTTTGAGAGACGGACATTTGTCCCGATTTTTAGATTTATCAAAAATTATTTATTCAGCCAGTCAGCAGAAGGCAGTGAAACACCGCCATACAGCCAGAGGGCGCGTCGCATGGGAGCAGAAGGGAAAAATGTATTTTCATTTTTGTGGAATGTCCTTAATTAACATATAAACCATATGACTTTATTTTTGAAAACATTCGTATTTCTTCTTTATATTGAAAATCCTCCTCCTTTATGCATCCCATAAAAACCTTACGGGCAGTGTATTTGGAGAGGGTGGGGGCAATGTTCAGAAGCGTCCCGAATTTTGGTCAGAAAAATATGGTTACCTTAGTGTACACATGGCTAACATCTTAGCAAATCACGTGACTTTTGTAAACAAATTCACGTGCTGGGAGTTATTTTTATTGAAGAAAGTATTGTGATATTCCTATTATTTTTATTGCATAGGCGTCTTTTATTTTGTAAAAATTGGGAACATTTTTCAGGGTATATATATATATATATATATATATATATATATATATATATATATATATATATATATATATATATATATATATATATATATATATATATATATATATATATATATATATATATTATTTTGCAACATTGATGTATATATACAATTAACAATTACTAACATCTTAAAAGAATTTTTTTGGGGTATAATAATATATATATATAATATATATATATATATATATATATATATATATATATATATATATATATATATATATATATATATATATATATATATATATATATATATATATATATAGTATAGGAAGCACTATCGACAGCCAAATGCAGTTGATCTTGCAACTTTTGCAAGATCATGCAACAGCCATCAACAGTGCTCCATTGAAAATGTTGCAAAAAATTTTTTTTTTCTCCAACTAAGAACCAAATAAAGAAAATATAGAAGTGAAATCAATGTTTCCGGATGTTTTTTTTAGGAGATTTTTGCAGAACCTTTGGAGCGGGATTACATGGCCTATCAACGTGGAGATGATGATAGAAAACTTAAATTATGTAATAGAAGATAAAGTGATAATTCCTTCCTACTTCTATGGCCAGGAAACCCATTTGACACTCGTGAACTTATACCAAGAGAATGTAGCTAGTTGCAGATGGAAGAACTGTTAATACGGTTACATAAGATGTTTAGGAAAATACCATTCAAGTACCGGATGACGTTGGAGAAGAGTGATCATCATAGCTTTCCAATAACCACTCAGATAGACTTAAGGCAGTTAGAACTAGACGTTCGAGATGGATCTTGGTGGAGAATAATATTCACCAATTTTGGTTTTAAGAATAGAAAAGGATACAACCTTCCGAAGGAAATAAGAAGATTCGATAAACCACATTTTAGGAAAGAAATAAGGAAAGCAAAGCCGGTGATGAAAGATCTGATCAATTCTGAAAGAAAGGAAAGGAAGGCTAGCAAACATCAAAGGAACAAGGTTTACAGATTATATCAGGTAAAAAGAAGCCCTCACTCACCTTCCCGGATAACCACCCTAAAGCATATCTCTTTTCATCCCCGCCTCCTTCTACTTCCTCCATACCTCCTCCTTCTACTTCCTTAATGTTACCTCCATCTTTACCTCCTTCTCAAAACATTTCTGACCTATCTTCTCCCTCTATTCGCACTCCTTCCTTCATTCTTAATGCTGTTGAAAATTTACCTCCTTTAACCACTTTGAAAATCCTCATGAAAGATTTATATTTGAGTGATGAGGAGAGACAGTAGTTTAGGTACGTCCTGTTCTTTTGACTAATTTTGTAAGTAAAATATTTGTTATAGAAGATAAGATGGTAGATGTCTTGTTACAAAACCAAATATTGTATAGGGTTATGATGTTAAAAATTAAAATTAAGTTACTGACAATCTCAGAGAGAGAGAGAGAGAGAGAGAGAGAGAGAGAGAGAGAGAGAGAGAGAGAGAGAGAGAGAGAGAGAGAGAGAGAGAGAGAGAGAGAGAGAGAGAGAGAGAGAGAGAGAGAGAGAGAGAGAGAGAGAGAGAGAGAGAGAGAGAGAGAGAGAGAGAGAGAGAGAGAGAGAGAGAGAGAGAGAGAGAGAGAGAGAGAGAGAGAGAGAGAGAGAGAGAGTTGACGAAAAAGTAATTTTAAGAATTTTCTTTTATATGTTAAGTAAGATAGTATAGTCATTTATTTAAGACATTCTCTTTCAGGCAACTAATATTTTAGCAACGGGGTGTGTAAGGTTTTTGGAATATAACTTGACCTGAGAGAATATCTTATGTATCTCATAAATGACAAGGAAAGTATGGTCTCGCTCGATTTTCGGAGACAAACAGAAATGAGTAAAATTGAGGCACTTGTATAACTTTATTTAATTTATTTTAGTATTTAGAGGTATAATTATTCGGATAAATATAATAAAAAAATATAAATATATATATATATATATATATATATATAATATATAATATAATATATATATATATATATATATATATATATATATATATATAATGTTATCGTTTAAAAATATTTAAGTGTATGGTTTTATTGTAGTTAGTTCAATAATAATAAAACAGCAATGCAGTTCGTTTTTTAGAATAGTTTAATTTAGTTCGATTGCAGAATGATATATTTTAGGTTTTTGGCTTATTATTATTTATATTAAATGTACTTGTTTTATATATTTTATTATTATTATTATTATTAGTATTTTATCCATATTTCTTGTTTATGTTAATATTTTAATGCTAAATGAATCCTCCATTGTATAATAAATTATTTAAAAGAGTAGACCTCGTAAAATTACAGTATCAAAGTGCAAATAAAATGGTGGAACTCCAGAAACTGTAAATATAGTTATTTAGCTTTAGATAATTATTTAGTTTAAATATAAGTGTTTTATATATTTATTTATGTGTATTATATATTTATATGTAATTATGTAAGAAGGAATAGTGAATAATAAACTAAAAGTGGTTTTAAATAATTAATAAGTGTATAATAATTAGAAATCGCGTGTGTGCAGATGACAAATTTCTCAAAGGATCACGTGACGCGGAGATTCAAATATGGCCGACAAAGACTTGAATGCAAGCTGGGAAATTACGGATGAGAGAATAACTAGACTAATCGACCGAATATAATGAAGAATTATATACCAAAAGTTGTCTAGTTAGTAAACAAAAATTACTTAAAAACATTGAGGACGATTAAAGCTCTAATTTACTAATAAACTGTTATAAAGTAAAAGTCCATTAACGATATAAAAGTTACCCTTTGAAATAGTAATTATGTGTAAATTTTAGGGGAAACTTTGTAATTATTTATTTGAAGATCGTTCGAATGAAGAAAGAAGATTAACCATCATGTCGTCTTAAAGAAGAATAGTGAAAGAAGATTCGACTTTATCTCGATGTTCGGAGAGGATCAGAGAGAGCTCTCTCGGAGTGAGAGAACAGCTTGGATGACAATCTAATTGTTGCCTATTGGATTATTCTAGCCTGGATTAGGATAGAACGCTGGAGTAGCATCCACAAAAATCTGGAGGAGATCTTATGATGGAGTAGCTGAGAAACGTCAGGAGAGTTTGGTTACCGTTGATGTAAGATCACAGATTGTTTGGTAGGAGTTACCTGACATTCTAATGGTACCATCCTAGAATAGACGGAGTGTTTATTCAGTCTCCGTAAAGACAAAGATTGTGATGTAGTTTAGGATAAAAATTGTAAAAGGTGCGTATAATGTCCCTTGGAGATGCAAGGAGTTTGCTTCTCTATTAACAAGAACCTATATGTTTCCGAAGAATAAGCCTTAGAATAATTAAATATTAACTATACACGCTACCATAACATCCTAATTAATTAACCATTTAATGCATTGTTCC
>SEYY01001540.1:0-10000 GCA_009176605.1 Armadillidium nasatum | reverse complement strand
TCATCCACCCCTTCCCCCATCACCACTTGGGAGTTGGTGGCCTCCGGTGATGGGGTTGGTGCCACCAGGACTCGGCCGCCGGCTTGTCCTGATGCACGGTCTATTTTTTTCATTAATTTCTGCAACATTCGCGGTCTGCACTCTAATTTCCACTTTGTTGAACATCACCTCTCTTCTTCTAGACCTCACCTCTTATTCTTGACCGAAACTCAGATGTTTGAGCGTTCTGATAGCAAACCCTATTCTGTTTCCTCCTACTGTCTCTATCCTCAATTTTCAGCCAAAGGAGGTTGTTGTGCATATGTGCGCAACGATGTCGTTTGTTCTCGTGTCTCTAATTTGGAGTCTTCCGAATTTTCCACCTTTATGGCTTAGGCTCTCTTGCCACTCTACGACTAAATTCATTTGTTCAGTTTATTTATCTCCTAATTCTACTGACTATGCTAAATTCTTCGACTATTTAAACTCCAAAATAGAGCACATTCTCTCTTCTTCTCCTTTCTCTGAAATCATCATATTAGGTGATTTCAATGTTCACCACCGCCAATGGCTTTCTTCTAGTTCTCATGATACAGCTGGTGAACGTGCCTTCCTTTTCGCTATCCAAAACGACCTTGAGCAGTTGGTGCAGCTCCCTACTCGTATCCCTGATCGTCTTGGAGATGAACCCAACGTTCTAGACCTTTTCCTAACTTCTAATCCTTCTCCTTATACTGTTAAACTCTTTCCTCCTCTGGGTTCCTCCGATCATCTTCTTATCTCTGTATCCTCTTCTATCTCTTCAAGTCTTCCGCAGGAAAGACCCCCTTCTACGGAAAGGAAACGCTTGTGGCACTTCGGTGCCGCAAGCTGGTCGGACTTGCGGTCGTACTTCTTTGATTTCCCGTGGAATGATTATTGCTTCCGTGGGAGGGGTCCCTCGGAGTGTGCAGAACGCATTACTGAGGTGATTCTCTCTGGCATGGAGGCATACATTCCATATTCTTTCCCTTCTACTAAACCTAACAAACCTTGGTTTAACTCTGCTTGTTCTCGTGCTATACGCCGCAGGGATGCTGCCTTCAGGGATTACCGTCGTCTTCAAACTCCAGAAACTCACGCTACTTATATTTCATCCCGGAATCGTGCAAAATCTATCCTTCGTAACACTAAAAACTCCTTTCTCCGTAGAAAATGCAATAATCTTTCTGGTTCCTCTTCTTCACGTTCTTTCTGGCATTTTGCAAAAAATGTCAACTCTAACTTTGCTTCTTCCTCTTTCCCTCCTTTAATATCTTCCAACGGCACAACTGCCGTTTTACCTTCGTCTAAAGCTGAACTCTTTGCTCAAACCTTTGCCTCTAATTCAACCTTAGACGATTCCGGAGCTGTTCCTCCTCCTTCAACCCCCTCTAACTCAATTATACCTGATATTAGAATTTCTTCTAAAGATGTCATTTCTGCTCTCTCTGAGCTTAATACTAAGAAGGCGTACGGTCCCGATGGTATTCCTCCTGTGGTTCTCAAAACTTGTGCTTCCGAGCTTGCACCCTGCCTCGGCAAACTATTTCGTCTTTGTCTCTCTACTTCAACCTTCCCTTCTTGCTGGAAACGTGCGCTCATTCAACCTGTGCCGAAGAAGGGGGACCCCTCTCAACCCTCCAACTACCGTCCTATTTCTTTGATCTCCGTTCTCTCTAAAGTTTTCGAATCTATCCTTAACATCTCCGAGTTTAAAACAAGTTAAGTAATATTTATTTATTTACTAAAAGGATGTATTTTTTTTTTTTTTTTTTTTTTTACATTTGTTACTTTTTTGGACTTCACAATAAATTTAATAGATTAATTTTGTATGATTATTTCTGATTTTTAGTTTTAAGTTGAAGCTTATATTGTTCGATTCCTATCATTTGTCATAAAAATTAAAATGTGATGAATTGAGCAAGCTCATATATATATATATATATATATATATATATATATATATATATATATATATATATATATATATATATATATATATATATATATATATATATATATATATATATATATTGGTAACATTGCAATATATTTATTTACTAATAACTATTACTAACCTATTCCTTTAAAAAAAAAAAAAAAAATATTGCAACATTTTCAGCAGAAAAATCATAAGACCATCCAGCCGCCATTGCCAATAAAAAGAAAATGAAAAAATGTTTACAAAAATCAGTTGATTACATACATTTTTGAAAACACCGTTCTTTGAGTAAAGTCGAAAGATTGCTAAAAAAGCCACTGGCGGGTGCTTAAAGATACTTTGACTCAAAGAAGATGGCTTTAGTGTTTTATTCACAATAATTATCATTATTTGAAGGCCTCTTCCATACCTATAAATCCTCTGACTTATCTATTTTATTCAAGTTCCACGTGTGTCTTCGTTTGATAAATTTAATAATCTTATTTCATTCTGTTTTAATTAAGGTAATAGATATGTGTGAAAGGATTTTTTCCTGTTTATTTGGTTACAAATATTTTGGGAAAGCTTCTAAATTGACTTACAATTTTTTCAGTTGCGAAGAATGTAGTACAAAAAAACTAAATATGCAAACATTATGTTTAAAGTTTGTATGTCTATCATAGCTTCGTCGAAAGAAAATCTTCAATTCTTTCTTCCTCTCAAAATTTTTTGCGACAGAATGGTAACCTTATGATTTCTAAAGGATAAGTATAATTTCTTTTGTAAAAATTCACTTTCATTAACTAATTTAAGTAATGAAAGGGAAATTTTTCCAGCTTCATTAATAGCTGTAATACCGTTCTAACATTTCTTTAAGAGACCCTTTACTGCCTACAGCAGGGGTCTCCCAACTTTTTAACAGCTCATCAAACCAACATACCGTAATTTTGAATTACGCGCAAATTTTCGTTTCGGGTGTACTCTGCTCCGTTCGCAATTTCGGTTGGTACTTACGGGCAAGTATTAAGGACATTTCATTCCAGCGGAGATAGCCGATGCAGGTGTTGTGTGTTACGGATTATTACGACCATTCTAAATGTATAATATGTTTTGTGACTATAGTTTCGTAGTGAAAATACAGTGTGTTTAATTAAAGTGTCTTAAAATTTATTCAGAAACTCTGCACTTAATAGTATTAATTACCAGTATTTTGATTTGCAAGTTACATCCATTTTGTGTGGATTTGTATTAATGTGGAAAAGAAACGAAAGATAGATAGATAGCGAGTGCAAAATATTTAAAGAGCAATGGGGATATCAATATTTCGTGATTGAGTCAAGTAATAAGGCAATGTGTATAATTTGCAATGAAACGATATCAGCCCTCAAAAAATAAAATATAAAACGTCATTATGAGACTAAACATTCTCTGAATTACTCCAAATTTACAGAAAGACTACAGTTAGAAAAAAATATAAATCTTTGAAACGCGGGTTGAAATTGTTAAGAAAATAAATGCTGAACACGGAGGAACTCGTACAAGTTTCCGGGTGTTCATTCAACAACGAAACATGGGAAACCATTTACAAACTGCGAATTAATTAAGGATTGCATGATTTGCAACAGCAGAAGAAATGTGTCCAGAAAAAGCTAATTTATTTAAAAACATCAGTTTGTCAGCAAACGCTGTGGCTAGCAGAATAGATGAAATTGCAGAAAATATATTAACTCAATTGTCTGACAAAAATTGACACTTAAGAGTGGTTCTCTTTGGCCCTCGATGAGTCAACATATGTTTCAGATACTGGTCAGGTGTTACTTTTTATTCAAGGGATAGATAAAATTTATGAAGAGCTTCTTGACGTTCATAGCATTCACGGTACGATTACTGGAGAAGATATTTTTAAAGGAGTTGAAAATGCTGTTCAGAAAAACTATCTTCAATGGAAAAACTTGAAGTGTATCACTACTGATGGTGGCAAAAACATGTGGAAAAAATAAAAGTGTCGTTGCTCTTGTACCAAAGGCCGTAGAAAATGACGGTAGCTTGCTTGCTTGTTTAGGCCGTAGAAAATGACGGTAGCTTGCTTGCTTGTTTAGGTCGTAGAAAATGACGGTAGCTTGCTTGCTTGTTTTTTTGTTTTTTTAACAAATCGCAACCACTCACAGGCAGAGCCCTTTCAAGGAGCGGGAACAAACAAAGGAAGAAGCCATTAATCGTACATTGCATCATTCAAATCTTTGTTCGGAAAATGCTTAGATATGTCATAAGTTTTAAAGCTAATCATGTCAGATCACATGCTCTCAATCATCGTCAATTCCGCGAGTTAATTGATGAAATTGGAGAAAAAATGCCTTACCATATTATACTGCAGTATGCTAGCCTAAGGTGACCATCCGTCCCGAATTTTTCGGGACAGTCCCGATTTTTTTAGAGTCGGATATTTGTCCCGATTTTTAGATTTGGCAAAAATTATTCATTCAACCAGTCAGCAGAAGAAGGCAGTGATACACCGCCATACAGGCAAAGGGCGCGGCGCATGGGAGAAGGCAAAAATGAATTTTTTTTTTTTTTTTTTTTTGTAGAATGTCCTTTACTAATAAACCATATGACTTGGTTTTCAAAACAACATTCGTATTTCTTCTTATATTAAAAATTCTCCTCCTTTATACATACCTTAAAACCCTTACGGGCAGTGTATTTGGAGGGGGGGAGGGCAATGTTCAGAAGCGTCCCGAATTTTGGTCAGAAAAATATGGTCACCTTACGCTAGCCTAGCTTCGGAAAAGTTCTACCACGATTTTTTGAGCTACAAGCAATAATCAAAATTTTCTTGAATGAAAGGAATCGTCCTTTGGCTGAGTCACAAAACACTGAGTGGTTATGGAAGTTATCATTTTATACAGATTTAACTAAACATCTGAATGACCTTAATTTAAAATTACAATGAGAAAACCAGCTTCTACCTGATTTATACGCTCATATTAACAAAACTGTTTCACGCATTGTAAAAAAACTGAGACTCTATTTCCGATACATTTGGCAATTAAAGCTGGTGCTTTAAAAATAAATTTTGAATCTCGTTTTTCAAATTTTATGCAATTGCAAACGATATCAAGATTTTACGAAATCCTTTTAACGCCAATATAGAAACCATTGCCCCACAACTTCAAATGGAAATGATTGATTTGCAGTGTAGATATTTTTAAAGATAAATATTTAAGGTTAAAAGTAGGTCCTATACTACTAAATTCAATAATAATCTTAATTTTCAATTTTTATAGTTTATTCAGAAGAAAGTAAATTTACAAGTTTATGATAGTAGGTCCTAAACTACTAAATACAATAATTATAATAATAATAACAATTACATTACATTACTCTGAAAAGGGGTTTCTAAGGGGAAGCACATTGGTTTCCTTTGAACCCCAAGGTTTAGTTGATAAATTTTACATCAGTATAATTAAATATCCATTTTTATACAAATATGATGTATAAATATAATGAGATAATAAATATAGGAATAATAATAATAATATTAATAAGTTAAGTAATAGTACCCATAATAATATAAATTTATGACAATAGTAGTTATAATAGTAACTAATGAATAATTCTAATAATAATAATGATATTTAAAGATAACATTTATAACAATAAAAATATTAACAATAATTATTCTAATATTAATAATAATATTTAATAATGATATTAATAACATTAAAAATTTTATAGATGATGATGATAATAATAATAATAATAATAATAATAATAACAATGTGACTGTCCAATTCTCTGAAAAGGGGCTGCTAGGGGAAAACACTGTGGTTTCCTTTGAGCCCCAATGTTTAAGACATAATATATATAAATAATTTCAATTTATTTAGTAATTATAAATTTTGATAGGTTACTTCTAGAGTAACCAAAGTTTAGAGATATTGATCATGCAAGCAACAATAACAAAGTCGTTACTTATGAAGTTTGCTACAATAAGTCTAGTAATAATAATAACAATGATGATATTTATTTTAAATATTGTAACAATAATAATATTAATAATAATGGAGGGATCTGATTTATTACACCTTCAATTGAATGACGGCTCTAGTACAGCTGAGATTAATGAAGAGGATTACAACCGCTTCTGGTCTCCTGTACTCAGTGATCCTTCTGATTCATATGGAGATGATGATTCTTCGTCTAGTGACGATCTACCACAGTCGATTGATGAAATCGTTGCTAACAACCTTAATATAATTAAAACATCTGTGGACTCATCACGAGAAGAAAATTCTCAAAATTGTTCCGGATTTTCTAAAACCAAATTCTGGAACATCAACAATTAGAATAAACATTGGTGATGAAGTAATTAAGGTCAGTGAACCAGCTGAGGACGAACTTAAAAACATCGTTCTTAAAATTGAGGGAATGGATCTTAGGATTACTAAGGATTTAGACTTTATTAAAACGCTAGGAGGTGAAGAGGTATGGAGAAGCAAATTTAAGTCTGTTAAGTGTAGTATATTAGGAACTTCAACTAAGTCAAAAGTTAAGAGAGTCATGATATAATTATTAGCTTTATTACACTATCTTACAAGCTAACCATGATTCAGTCTTTTATTAAAAGACATTTATTACAGCATACTTTTGAATTCTCAAATGGACTTATTTTTGAAAAAGCAAGTGAGGCTGAATGGCCGGCATTTGAGCCATATATAGCCAAAGATCGGAACATTGTAGCAACAGGCGTCAGCTCTTTTGATGACATAATCAACTTAAGGAACATTTGTTTCTTTTAAGCTCCTATTGTGGTCAAATGCAAGGTAAACTTACTGAGTCGCATGAAAGATAATGATGCGGCCAAAGTTATCGCAGATCCGGAGCAGGAGTTTTATGACACTATTACCTGGTTTGGTCTCGGAGAGACTGAGATATTTGATCTTTTCTTCTATTTCTCTGAGTTTGGAAAGAAGTCTAATTCTGCTTGCCCCTGTGGGGTAACTCTAACTCCATTAAAGAATGGAGTAATCTTTAAACATAATTGAAGTTTAAAATCTTTCTGACAAGATTCTTCCCTGAGTTTATTTGCGATTAAAGCATTGAACGCAGTGTTCACAAAATATATTGTGAACATAGAAGCGATTATTTGCTAAAATTAATAAAATCTAGATTGCCTAAATTCTTCTGGGTTAGAATTGGTCCTGATAGATATCGTCTCCGAGCAACACCAAGTGGTGAAATCAAATTTGTTTACAAATTAGGATTGACCGATGTCGATGCACATAGGCGTAATTGTTACGCCAAATCTACCTGTGCGAATTGTAAGTAACAGAAAATAATAATAATAATAATAGTAGTAATAATAATAATAATAATAATAATAATAATAATAATAATAATAATAATACTAAAAGTAAAATAATAAGAAATTAAAATATATATTATATGATGATAATAATAATATTAAAATAATATTGAAAAAAAAAAAAAATATATATATATATATATATATATATATATATATATATATATATATATATATATATATATATATATATATATATATATATATATATATATATATATATATATATATATTAAATAAAATTGAAATAATTATATTTCAACTTTTATTATAATTATGACTTTTTTCATATATTTTATTATAATTATTATTATTATATATATATATATATATATATATATATATATATATATATATATATATATATATATATATATATATATATATATATATATATATATATTATATATATATATATATATATATATATAAAATAGTATAATAATATATGAGCGATTATAGATATTTTGTTCAGGAGCAGGATCCAGTATTGAAAAGATTAAAACGTGCTATAGTAAGGAATTAACCATTTATGGGACCTTTAAAACCATTTGCACGGTCCCATAAGTATATTTACTTAAAAGATGGTCGATTATACCGAGAAATGTTAACGGGTGAATTTGCGTTGGTGGTACCTGACACTTATTTGACAAAAATTGCTGTTAAGACACATGTGAACTTTGCCCATGTGGGGAAACACAAACTATATTCTCTTTTAATCCAAAGAATCTGGCATCCGAAAATCAACACCATTTGTACAGATATAACGTCCACCTGTTACAAATGTCAGGAATATAAAATTTCTAACATCATTTATGCGCCACCTGTCTTAAAAATAGCTACATCCACGCCTTTTGAGTTAGTTGCAGTAGATTTGATTTAATTTCCTAAATCATCCAAAGGAAATCAATATGCATTAGTCATGGTGGATCATTTCACAAAATGGGTTTCGGCAATCCCATTGAGAAATAAGCAAAGTTCAACAGTGACTTCAGCCCTGAAAAATAATATCTTACCGTTTCTCGCTAAGCTTCCTGAACGCTTATTGAGTGATAATGGAAGAGAGTTTATAGGACCGGAATTCTAAGACTTATTGAGGACTCAGGGGATTAAGTATGTACTAACAACTCCATATACACCCGCTTCAAATGGTGCAGTGGAACGGGTAAATAGGACATTAAGCCAATATTTAAGGATGTCCATCAAACACCAAACATTGTGGGATGAAGATCTTTCCCAAGTAATTTTAATTTACAATCATACCACTCATTCTGAAACGAATTTGACACCATGTGAGAACACCTTGAAAAAGGCTCATGTCATGCACACAGGGTTACCATTACCCAGAATAGATGAAAGATGGGAAGAGGGACATCAGATTTGAGCCTTATGAATTAAATCAAATGGTGGGACTCAAGGTTCATTTTCCTGGGGATCTCACTGTAAATAAGTTCAAGCCTAGATACTATGGACCTTATAAAATTATACAAGTACACCCAAATAGGGTTACATACTTAATAGAAACCGACCACATTGGTAAGCAATATCGCGTCCATCATAGACAGTTAAGAAAATGGAAGTTGCCCCCAGAATATTTAAGGAATGAGTTTGAATTTCGAGATGTTATGAAATCAGATGAGGAAAGACAAGTTGATATCCGAGAAGAACCAGAATTGGTAGTTGAAGAAAGCGAAGAAATCCAACTGGGTTTCACCCATCTAGAAGTGGAGGATGATGCAGAGGGGTTTTTTGAAGGTTTTGAAGTCGATGAAGGGAAATTAAAACAAGTGAAAGACACTTTGTTCCTCTTTAGCCATGTACAGACACAATTAATAACGGTAGTCCGAGAAGGTTTACCCAGAGAGGATCCTGAGATAGAAGTCACCGAGGAGGAAGAAGAAATAAATTCATTCTTATTGTGGGATACCTCTGATTTGTTGGAAGAGGCTGAGAGACGATGGGAGATGACCCAAGCCATGATTTTGCCATCTTATTTATTGAGAGAGAGAATCTTTACCAAGTAACTTTAATTTATTGGATCCAAACAGATATTCAACACCTTTGTTGAGGGTCGAGGAAGTTAGAAAAGCAGGGGAGGCGTTTGAAGACGGAAGAGAGAATACGAATATAGTTAATCAAAATAGTGGTTCCTTTGAGGGCTTTGAAGGAGTTGAAGAGAGACGAATTCCACAAACTCGATCAAGAGAAAAATGTCAGGACTTGCCTTTAGTGTTTTAGTATTTATTGGAAAGAAAACGAAATAAAAATTTAAATTGTATTTGAAAAAAGAAAAAGAAAATTTTTAGAATTAATAAAAAAAAAAAAATCTATTTTTTTAGCTTATCTAGGGTCATAAATTGATATGGAAGAAATTTGTTTTATCTAAAATAAAAATTCTTTAAATTAGGGAATTCAAAATATTGAAGCAAATTTTATTGCACTAGAACATATTTTATTAAAGAAAGATCTATTGGAAATAATAACTAATTTGATTATTTTAATAATTTATTTCATTCCAGGTATTGGTTGCTGGCCATTCCTGGGTGAGAGACATGGAGGATGGTTTCAGCCAGAATTTGTTACCCAATTTCGGTCATATCCCGGAATAACATTGTCCAGACTGAGGGAGAAAATGATCACTATCCTAAATGCTACTTACACTCATTTAGTAGTTTTCGTTCTTATTAATGAGGCTTATAAGAAGCAACCCTTGA
>SEYY01001538.1:72500-75000 GCA_009176605.1 Armadillidium nasatum | reverse complement strand
TACAGAGTTTGAAATCTGAAAATTTTAAGTATCATGTTAGCATTGTTTTAAAATCGAACGAATGGATAGATCACTCTAAAGGGTATAGAGTTTTATTGCTATTAATGTAACCTTATGGACGCTATAAAAGGAGAGTGTCTGCTCGACGCGTTTTATAATAGGGTGTTCCTTTAACCTTTCTTAGCCATTGAGCCGCCTTTCCTCATTTTGCGTTCTACCCTCGTGCTATGAATCGTTAGGCAAAGATATAAACCTTTTTTATTACATGGGCTTATGCAAGAACTGTTCTAAGAGTTTTACTCTTTTTAGGTTTTATTTATTATACTTTGGATCTTTCTACTGAATTGTTTGTTTTCTTTTTAATTCATCTTTTTTTGTTTTTCTTTTTATTTGCTTACATCTTTTTTTTTCTTAATGAGTAATTATTTGTAAATTTGTTGTTAAAAATTACTTTATATTTTGCTTTTTATGGGAATTAATGTTTTCTTTTGAATTTAGAATGAACGATATCTAACCTATAGTCAAATATTTTGATGTACAAAAACTTTCTTGCCTAAAGACAGGCACACACATGCACACACATGCACACACACATGCACACACACATTATACACATATATATATATATATATATATATATTATATATATATATATATATATAATATATATATATATATATATTATATATATATATATATATATATATATATATATATATATATAATATATATATATATATATAAACTCCAGCATTTACAAATATAAAATATAAATTTCGTTTGCTAGGTAGGTAATAAAAAATTGCAATTTGCTCACATTAAAAAATTATTTTCTATTTACAAACGACATTTTTTTTATTTAAAAGGTTTTGTCAGCTGCCTTTTAACTATTCGTATTTGATTTACTCTTTGATCAATCCTCATTTATATTTATAGTACGAAAACGAAAATCGTAGTTTTTTTTTTTTTTTTTTTTTTTTTTTTTTTTTTTTTTTTTTTTTTTTTTTTTTGAGAATTGCGTTAATTTATCGACTTTTAGAACATCGAATTTCCTTGTCGACTCCCGTGCTACTATTTTGGTAGTGTTTATTTATTTATTTATTTCATTTGTTGTTGGTGTATATGCACACAAACATACCACAGTATATATATATATATATATATATATATATATATATATATATATATATATATATATATATATATATATATATATATATATATATATATATATATATATATATATATATATATATATATATATATATATATATATATATATATATATATATATATATATATATATATATATATATATATATATATATATATATATATATATATATATATATATATATATATATTAGGAGTCATTTCATTTATTCGAATTTTACAACCTAATTGAAGCATTCCTAAATTACCATCTCTGTCTTTTCTTTTAAAATTAATATTTCTGAAATGCCTTTAGCTTTTCTGTAGACGAATGAGAGAGTGCTTTCATTTTCATTATTCATACTTCTATTCAGATGAATAAGGTGCTTAAGTATGTGTCTCGCGTTCCAGCCTTTAAAATCAAATTTCAAATTGTAGATATTTCCATTAGCGTTTTATATGTATTTCATTAAAAATTTTAAGCTGCTATTACTAAGACCCCTTAATTGTAACAGCCATTTTACTAAGGCTAAAAATAAGCTTCTTTGATAAAACTCTATGTCAATAAGAAGTTGCTCAAATAACGAATTTTTAATGGTCTATTTCTAAAGATGAAATAGTTGACAAGAAAAAAAAAACACGGTATTTTCAAACAGCCTAATGAGTTTTATTTTGTTTATTGTCGTTATTTGAGTTTAAAATGTAGTTTGAGGTCCATAAATTTTTTTTTTTTAAATTTACCCCAACTTAAAAATTTTTATAAAGAAATTTTCCCAAACTAATTTTTTAAAAAGTATTTTTGACTCTTTTAGACATCTAATATAAATATGAATTACAATTTAGAGCTGCTTCTACTTTGTTCTGAAATTCATGCATTGGAGAGAAGTTTAAGAAGTGTCTCTGTCAATGCTTCAAACTTTTTTGTCATTTTCAGCAATTTCACAGATGATGGAGTTCGCAATCCGATTAGCTATATGTGAATTAGGCTTTAGAAAATAATCAGAGAACAACATTTCTGATTTTGATAAGAAATACTAAAATGTATCCTTGTGTTGACAAAAGAAATATCTATAAAATCTTTCTAGAAACATCTAACTTTGGAAAGTCATTTATGTAGTTTTTGCTATACTTTCTTTCTCTATAAACAGAAGCTTTGACTCAAACTTGAAATCTTTCATCCTTTTTGCCAAAGTGTAATTGATATTTTAAGTATTGTTACCCCAAAAGGTAACACCTTTGAATTTGCAGTAATTGGATTGCATTTTATAATATTTATTTTCTAAACATTTTGTCTTGTATAGAATAAAATGGGAGCCAAACTAGGAGCTGAAAGGGGCTAAGGAAATTT
>SEYY01001538.1:65000-67500 GCA_009176605.1 Armadillidium nasatum | reverse complement strand
ATCATTAATGAAAAGTAAAAAAAAGAGTTGAATAGTACAGATCCCTGAGGAGGAACACCACTGTTTATAGATTTAAAGAGAGAATGGTGACCGTCTAAAACAGCTGCTATAGAACTACCAGAAATAAATCAGACAGAGAGTCACAGAGTAAGAATAGATTCCGAAACAAGATAGTTTGGAAATCAAAGCTACAGCGAAAGATTCACCGAAATACCGAAGAACGGAGGACCAAGACTCAGAGAGAAGAGAAAGAAGATTACCAGTAGAGAGCTCTCTACAAAAGCCATAAAAGACCAGAGATAAGATTAGAGGAATCGAGGTGTTTTCAAATCTTCCTGTTGAGGATAGATTTGGAGGTTAAAGAAATAGTACCATAGTTAAAGAGTTGAGAGGCATCTTCCTTCGGCACAGGCTGCATGAACGCACGTTTCAAGCATGGACAGAAGGTAGAAGTCGAAAGACAGAGACTAAATAGGTTACCAGGGCAGGGTGCAAGCTCAGAAGCACAAGTTTTCAGAACCGCATACACATTTTTAGTGTTAAGCTCAGAGAGAGAGAGAGAGAGAGAGCAGAAATGACATCTGTAGAAGAAATTACAATATATGGCCTAAATGAGTTGGAGGGGGATGAAGGAGGAGGAATATCTCCGGAATCGTCTAAGATGGACTTTGAAGCAAAATGTTTGAGAGAAAAATTCAGCTTTAGAAGAAGGTTAAACGGAAGTTGTGCCATCAGAAATTACTAGAGGATTGAAACAGGAAGAAGCCAAGTTAGAGTTTACATTTTTTTTGGAAAATGTCAGAAAGGATGTGAGGAAGAGGAACCAGAAAGATTATTGCATTATCTACGGAGAAAAGTTTTTTTAGTGTGACGAAGAATAGATTTTGCTCAATTCCGGGATGAAATATAAATTGCATGGTTTCTGGATTTTGAAGACGATGTTAAACCCCGAAGACAGCATCCATGCATCAAATAGCATGATAACAAGAAGACCTAAACCAATGTTTGTTAAATTTAGTTGAAGGGAAAGAATATGGAATGTACGCCTCTATTCTGGAGAGAATCACCTTGGTATTGCTCTCTGCACGCTCCGAGGTACCCTTCCCGAGAAAACATTAATCATTCCATGAGAAATTGGAGAAATACAACAGCAAGTCTGACCAGTTAGCAGCACCGAAGTGCCAGAAACATCTCGCCGAATTTGGGGATCGTTCTTGCGGAAGACTCGAAGATAAGAAGAGACAAATATATGAAGGCGATCGGATGAACCAACAGGTGGAAGGAGTTTAGCAGTATAAGGAGAAGGATTAGAGGTTAATTAAGAAAAGATCAAATATGTTGAGCTCACTACCAAGACGTTAGCGATACGGGTAGGGAGTTGCACCAGCTGAATCCAGAGAACTTGATGAAAGCCATAGGTAAATTTTCTAAATATGTGATTTCTGCTCACTCTAAGCCTAACAGAATGAAGATGGTTGGTTCTCACTGTATCCCTCTTGCTCTTTTCAAAATCTGTGCTTCCGAGCTTGCACCCTATCTAGTAAACTGTTTCGTCTTTGCTTATCTAAATTGCCCTTTTTCCATGCTGGAAGCATACACTCATTTATCCTATGTTGAAAAAAGAGAACCTATTTTAACCTTTTAACAATCGTTCATTAAGTTCTTTACAAAATTTAGAATTAATTCTCAACGGGGAGATTTGGGTACACTCTGTATTAAGTCTTCGAATCTTATCTCAGATTGCTAGTATGACTTCCGTAAAGAGTGTTCTACCGGTAATCTCTTTTATCCCTTTTTTTCTGATTATTCGTCATTTGGAGTTCTGCATTTTGAAGAATACTTCTCTGTGACCTTAGAAAAGTCAAACTTTTCAATAGAATCTGGCGAAAAGCTTTGATTTCCAAACATCTCAATCTCTTTCTGTATCTAACTTTCAGTGTAGCTTACCATGGTTTCTTTTCTGGTTGTTCTATAGCAGGTGTTGTAAAAGATAACAGTTTGTCATTTAAATCTTTGTTTTATTATCAACTTGTTCTCTACTTTTCATTATTGACCTTTCTGTCACTTTACCTGTCAACTTTTATCGCCGATGACTTCATACTCCATTACTCCTTACAATTTGAAAGATATGCTGAACCACAAATATCTAATGTTTGAAGATTGGTGTGGAAGCAGAATGATCTCTGACCTTTCTTGTATGTCTACTCTACATTATCTTTCACATAACATTATCATTTTTGAAACTGCACACTCAAACTATCCTCAGAATATCCTTGGAATATCTTGGTATTTCTCAGAACTGTATTTTCCTTCCTTCAAATATCAAAAAAGTTTGGTGTTCTGAGGTACTTTCTGAATTTACTAACGCTTCTTGTTGCTTTCTTTGTATTGAAACGTTTCTCATCCTCGTACCGTGTATAAATTGCCTATCAGGAGTTATTCCATTCCCACATAACTTCTAGATAAAGAGGAGTTTTAGGCTCTTCTTCTTCAAAAACTT
>SEYY01001538.1:60000-62500 GCA_009176605.1 Armadillidium nasatum | reverse complement strand
GTAACTTAAAGCCTTCGATAAAATAATTTGTCTCTCAGTTTTGCTATTTTCTTTGAGGGAATTACTTTTTTATATTATTGGAAATAGAACACTCTCTCTCTCTCTTTATATTATTGGAAATAGAACATTCTCTTTCTCCCATTCTCTCTCTTATTTTTCTCTCTATCTCTTCCTCTCTCCTTGGAAATAGAACATTCTCTCTCTCTCTCTTTATATTCTGGAAATAGAACATTCTCTTTCTCTCATTCTCTCTTTTTTTTATCTCTATCTTTTTCTCTCTATATGGATACGAGAGAATTGGTATCCAAATTTGTGAATCTATTTTTAAGTGATTTTGTTTTTGTCATAACGCTTTCTCATAAAATATATATTGCTTTATTTATAACATCGACTGAAAGAAGAAAACTTGCTTCCAATATTATTCAGATAAATGAAAATAAATAAATAAATAAATAAAGAATAAATAAATAAATAAATAGTCTTGGATAAAGAATTTAGAAAATATTTATTTGTTTATTTATTTATTTATTTTTAAATGGGGTTTGACACCCTTAATACTACAAAAAACTGTTTGAATGATTTTTGGATTTTTAATTTTATTTTTAAAATAATTTACTACGATTATAATTTTGAATCTGTTATTTCAAAACATCGTTTCCCAACCGGAGTCCACGTGATCGCCAGGGGTCGACATCGACCCCAGGGAACCACATGGACTCCCAGGGAACCACAGAAGCTTTGAGGGTGTCCACAATTAATTTTTCCTAACTTACAAATAAATATTTAATTACGGAATATTAAATATGAGTATATAGGGGTCCACATTCTAAAAGTTAAGACTCAGGTGGTTCACATGGGGGTCCACACACCTAAAGTTAGGACACAAGGGGTTCACATGGGAGTCCACTCAACTGAAGTTAAGACTCAAGGGGCTCACTTGGGGGTTCACATACGTAAAGTTAGGACTCAGGGGGTTCCCATGGGGTTCACACACCTAAAGTTAGGACTCAAGAGGTTCACATGCGTAAAGGTAGGACTCAGGTGGTTTACATGGGGGTCCACATACATAAAGTTAGGACTCAGGGGGGTTCACATGTTGGTCCATATACGTAAAGTTAGAACTCAGGGGGTTCACATGAGGTCCACATACCTAAAGTTAGGATTCAGGGGGTTCGCACTCGTAAAGTTAGAACTCAGGGTGTCCACAAGGAAAAAAAAAGTTGGGAACCTCTGTTTGAAAATATGAAAAGTTCACTTCTTCAGTTATTCTTAGAGATAGCTATTTGACAGTTGTGTTTCTATGCAACTTTAATTACTTATAGGATGCTGAAAATCTTCAAAATGTTTAATTGCTTATAGGATACTGAAAATCTTCAAAATCTTCAAAATGTTTTATTTCTTATAGGATACTAAAAATCTTCAAAATCTTAAAAATTTTTATTAACTTATAGAAACTGAAAATCTTCAAAATGTTTAATTACTTATAGGATACTGAAAATCTTCAAAATCTTCAAAATGTTTAATTACTTATAGGATACTAAAAATCTTCAAAATCTTCAAAACTTTTAATTATAGTATACTGAAAATCTTCAAAATGTTTAATTACTTATAGGATACTGAAAATCTTCAAAATGTTTAATTATAGGATATTAAAATCTTCAAAATATTCAAAATGCTTAATTACTTATAGGATACTGAAAATCTTCAACTTGTTTCTGTCAACTGAGAACTTTACCAAAAGAATTAAAAAGACTTTTGTTACTTTGTAAAATAGTCATATTTTCTTTTTTAATTTTAATATAAAGTTCAAGAAATATTTTCCTATGTTTTTTATTTATTTATTTATCTATTTATTTATTTATTAATTTATTTATTTATTTAATAAATTTTAATTATTATTTACATGATGAATGAAGGGATCATTTTCTCTCAGTTTTGCTTACTCATATATATATATATATATATATATATATATATATATATATATATATATATATATATATAATATATATATATATATATATATATATATATAATATATATATATATATATATATATATATATTATAATATTTTCAAATATTTTATTATATTTTTTCAAGTTTATGAAAAGTAATTTTGAATTTTGTTTTGGGGCTTTATTAAAAAATATGATGAGAAAATGGTTTCTTCTTCGACTTTACCAAAGATGATAAACTCGCAAAAAAAAAAAAAAAATCTCAATAATATTCTGATGAGGATTTACTTACTGTAACAAAAGATTACTGAAGTCTCAAATTAATCGTATTATAATTTACTGTTCATATTTTCTACATTGAAGAAGTTATGAAATTAATCTTTACTCCTCTGAAACTCTATTTTATTTGTTTTTTTGTTTTTTTTTATGACTGACGTACGCTTCTCAAATTCTACCTTCTTGGTTAACTCGTGTTTTATGTATTCGTATTCTTCTCAAATTTTTTCAATCTTTAATATATTCTTATTTAACACACTAACAATC
>SEYY01001538.1:47500-57500 GCA_009176605.1 Armadillidium nasatum | reverse complement strand
CATTAAATCTATAAATAGTGATGCTCCTCAAGGATCTGTCCTATCCCAACTCTCTTTCTACTTTTCATTAATGACCTTCTATCTGTTAATTCATCATCTATCCACTCGTATGCTGATGACTCCACCCTTTATTATTCCTTTCGCTTTGGAAGACGCCACTCCCAACTGCAATTAATTTTCGCAAGAAAAGTAGCTTTGGAGCAACTGATGTGATCTATCTTGCATTTCAAATTGGGGCGGAGAGAGCATAGTCTTTTTCAATGCCTCAAAAACTCAATTCCTCCATCTTTCTACTCGACAAAACCTTCCACACAGCTATGACATCTTTTTCGAAATCATTCGACTCAAACCTTCATCTATACTCAATATTCTTGGTACTTTTTTTTCTCGTAATCTTTCTTGAAAGTATCACATTACTTCTTTTTCTAAACAAACTTCTAAGATGTTTGGTCTTCTGAGGAGCCTTAGTGATTTTTTTTACGCCACCCCAGTTGCTTGCTTTTTTATAGGAGAGTTGTTCGCCCCTGTATGGATTACGCCTCACATATCCGGGGTGTTTCCACAGCACTTCTCGAAAAGGTGAAGTCTAGGGCTTTTCGCCTTATAAACTTTTTGCTCTTACTAACTCTCCAATCTCTTTCTACTCGTCGCATTGTTGCGTCACTCTCTCTGTACTATCGCTATTACAACGGACATTGCTCTTTTGAACTCTCCCGTCACATACCTCTTTCATTGAGAAGGGCTCGCGCGACACGATTTTCTAC
Source organism: Armadillidium nasatum (assembly GCA_009176605.1). Lineage (NCBI taxonomy): Eukaryota > Metazoa > Arthropoda > Malacostraca > Isopoda > Armadillidiidae > Armadillidium > Armadillidium nasatum. The sequence continues at coordinate 56,736 of SEYY01001538.1, read as the reverse complement.
ATAGCCTCATCCTTCCTCTGTCCAACTCTCCAACCCCATACTTAACTGCTACTCTCAGTCTTACATGTACTCTACTGGTAACTTTTAGAACACGCTCCCTTTATCTGCTCTTCCAACTTCCTATGACTTGCACACTTTTAAACGCCGTGTATCGGGTCATGTGCGCTAATGTTGACCAGATTTCCGACTTTTTCTCCAACTCTGGTGGAAGTTGGTAGGCCTCTGGCCTTTACCTACCAGAGGATATATATCTATATATATATATATATATATATATATATATATATATATATATATATATATATATATATATATATATATATATATATATATATATATATATATATATATATATATGTGTGTGTGTGTGTGTGTAGGCCTGTTCTTTATTTATTTATACATAATCACCATTTTCAACATGACTGCAAGATAGTGTTTATCGGATGATACATTATTAATTGTAATTTATTAAATCTATCACACAAAAGATATATATATATATATATATATATATATATATATATATATATATATATATATATATATATATATATATATATATATATATATATATATATATATATATATATATATATATATATATATATATATATATATATATATATATATATATATATATATATATATATATATATATATATATATATATATATATATATATATATATATATATATATATATATATATATATATATATATATATATATATATATATATATATATAATATTGGGTAAAGATCCAAATTACAAATCGAAAAGTAAAAAAGAAATATTCTCCTAATTTGGCTTTTGTTATTTTGTAGTTGTTGGAAGGGTCTAAAGGTCAGGTTAAAGAGGGAGTAATGTATTTTGATATTACTTTACATATTAAATGTTACTTGCAATAATACTAATTGTTCATAACGTGAGGGAAGAAATTTGAACAACCTGTCCAAAGGGGCAGGGGTAATATGTCTTATGTAATCTAAAATTTTTATATATATCCACTAGACCTAATCCTTCACATAACATCATCTAAAGAACGCAACTCAAACATTCATATATGGTTCATATTCTCAGTGTCCTTTTTGTTTCACTAAAGGTTTGAAGTTCGTTCTTGAATGAAGTCATTCAGATTTTCTTGAAAAACAAACATTCATATATGGTTCATATTCTCAGTGTTCTTTTTGTTTCACTAAAGGTTTGAAGTTCGTTCTTGAATGAAGTCATTCAGATTTTCTTGAAAATGTAGTCTTGAACTTTTCACTTTATGAACTCTCACTCATTTCCGAACCTAACACATTTCTGGTGTTTTTGAATGTGTCTCGAATTTTTGCAGCTATTCTTATTAAATCTTTGTAGAGATGATCTCTCTTTAATAAAAGTGTCTGACTTGTATTTCAACAAAACTCATCCTTCTTTTGTTCCACTCTCTCTCTGATTCTAGAGAATTGTTATTCTTATCTTTCCATGTGGTAAAATCTGAGGCATTCTTTCTTCACTTTTTCCTACTTTAAATTGGAAACTGAATTTTGTTTTCCCTTCTGTATATTTTCGGGTTCTTTTCCACCATAAATGGGATCTATAAAAAAAATATATGCATATATTATGAATTTATTTATGTTTGTAATACACTTTCAGTAAGAAACAAAAACTTTTCGAAATATATATATATCATACTAGATATTAATATTAAAAATTATTATCAATATTAATATTAAAATTAAAAGTATTTGAACTTAATATTTTAGATAACTAATTTTAGAAGTCCTAGGAAATATTATCTCTTAAATTGTATATTTAAAGAACCTAAAAGAAGTCGAATATATCATTTTACTACGAAATTAAATTATACCTACACCCATTTACTCATATCTTGATAAAAAAGAATCTTAATTAAAGAAAAAAAAGATGAAAATCTCAATTAAGGATAAAATTGTCAATACCGAGCCATGTTCTGATGAAAGAAACCCTTCAAAATCCGTTCTAGATTAAATGCACCAAAAATGATCGCCTGAAAGTGTCCTTAAAATTCAATTGATTTTTCCCATGCTCTCATTAAACGTTGATTCAATATCCAAGGGCGAGAGACGGTAAACAAAGGAAGATGTATGTTTGCATCAAACAGAGAGGAAGAGGTCAAATAGGCGATAAAGGTTCAGAGAGATTTCGACAACAGAGAGATATTGCAATTGAACGATAAGAAGAAAAGTTAATAAGCGAATGATAATGATTAAAAAGTTATAAATGATCATAAAAAAAAGGAGGTAGTAAAAATTAGCGATAACGCGATAGAATACAGAGTGAAATGAGTAATATTGAAAGATCGTGAAAAAAACACTCAAATGATGATAAAATTATTACAGATTGATAAAAGTTTAATTGGAACTAAATATTATAAGAAATAAAATTAAATGCCTTTGAATACGAAAATTTTAAGTATATAAAATTTGATGACAAAAACCAATTCTTCTTGTCCACTATTACCGCGAAGGTGTTTAAAAAATGCTTAAGAGATTATAAAAGTCTGGTCGAAGGAACTGAAGCATGTAACAGAGAAACTTTCGTACGTTTTTGTACGAGTTGCCATTATAAAAGATGCAATCATATTTTAGAGTCTTTGTGAGCATAAACCTGTGAAACCAGAATTTTCTTTTTTTTCACAAAGGTAACAAGAACATAAAGACAATAAGTGCTTGAAAAAAAGTTTGGAATCTTAAAGATATCAAAGGATTCGCATGAAGGAGAAATGACATTGCAGAAAAAATACATGGCTTTTTATTTACGAATCAAAAACTGAAACTTGCTTAGGAAGCGGAATTGCTTCAAAATTAAAATTCAACTTTTGCTCCCACTCTTTTGCCTAGTTTAGGTTCATCGAATGTAATTGCAAATAAGCTTTATAGTTTATTTATAAAGTATAAATTAGCTTTATACTTCATACTTCTTCTGTGTTTCTGCCTAATTTAATCTCAATTACTTTAAAGTCCATATCTATGCGGGGAAATTACCCCAAATCTGTGCTACTTACGAAAATTCACGTTAGGTGGGACGTTGTTTTTTTTTCTTTTATTGCTCTAACACCCCCTCCGTGAATGGGGCTTTGCCCGTGAGTGGTGGTGATGTGTAAAAAAGAAAAAGGAAAAAATTTAAATAACCACTTACGGTATTAAATCAGGTTTGCGGAAATCTTTATTCAGATTAGCTTTGATAATGGATGTAGCAACCATTTCAAAGCAAATTTTCAAACAAAGTCATAGAGTACATTTATCTTTGAATATTTATCGGTTTTCGGCAAGAGACTTTAATGATATAAATTTATCTAAGAATCTATTTATATAACTAAATATAGATCAACAAAATAGGACAATTTCATAGGTGAGAATTAAATAGTTATGTAATAAACGTCAAATTGAAATAAACGCGAGCACATTTAACAATATTATATATATACTATATAATATATATATATATATATATATATATATATATATATATATATATATATATATATATATATATATATATATATATATATATATATATATATATATATATATATATATATATATAAGAAAGATGAAAGCTTTATGTTTTGACAATGTGAATTTGAAACTTGTTAGCAGTTTGATCAACTGCTAACAACTGTTGTCAGTTTACCATCGTGACTCGTGCTCCGCTGCAATAAAGGTCAAGGTCATCCACGTATATGAGTATCTATTTCTTAAAGAAACGACAGCCTCCACTGCAAGATTTTTAGAAAATAAATGAAAGAGAAAATGAAGAGCTAGCAAAATCTCTAAAAATTTGGTTAAAAAGGCTTTTGTAAATAGATATTGGGAGATATCACAAAATGCCTTAGTCACTTAGTTTTCAAATGACTCGTCATTTCGATGGGGAGTGAGAAAGAAACATTTGGATCATTAATATTCGAGGGAAATTGTGGGTAAAATGTAAACTTAAAAGAGCTGAAACTAAACTGAGATTTGAATTGTGTTCCTCTAGTATTCCAATCATTTAAGGAATGGCTGAGCCTTCATCTGTTAACTTCCATGTATAGCAAGTTTTATGTGGATATTGTACTTTATATTCCTTTAACCGAAGGACCATTTTTTGCCAATATACAAAAATATTAAAAGTCACAATAGTGGAAGTCTGTTTTCCTGTGTACGCAAGATCCATTTAATGGAAACGATATTAAAAATTTTTTGACAAATCAAATACCGTGAGATAAATAATAGGAGGTTCCATCTTCATCAATAACCCCTTCAAAAAGATAGTACAGACTATAATTTGTAATGTGTAAAAAAATGAATGATTTTCTATATTACCGCTGATACTTGCACATAAAATTAAGTTTTCCCTCTTCAAGTTTGATATATGAATGTCTGCTAGGGTGATTCGAGAAGACATATCCTAATGAATTTTACACCATGACAAGAGAATCAGTTGAATTAGAGTACTGTACTGGAGTAGGACAATTAAAATTTCAGGTTTGTTTTCAGTCAACTTCTGAAGGTGGAGAACAATGATATGGAGAAAATGTATTCATAAAGTTTTTCTAGAAAGTCCGAGAACATAATGAATTCTGTGTATTGTTGTTTTATGCTGCATAAATATTTTAGAGTTTAGGTGAATAAATGTCTCGAAAATTTCTCACACCAATTCCATTCTTATTCTTGTGAACTCTCTACTTTCTTGGATCAATCTAAGAAGCTTGATCATCATTGCGACTTTCAAGATCTTTAGAATCAATAGTGGGAGTTAGTCTAGAATCTACAACAAATAGTAAAGATCTAGAGTCTAGATCTTTAATAATTTAGTAGTTGAATAATATATTTCCTAACCTCTTTGGCGGGAGGTTCGAAACATATGAGAACCTCATTTGAATCATTCAAATCGACATCTTTGCATGCACACGCACGCACACACACACACACACACACACACACATATATATATATATATATATATATATATATATATATATATATATATATATATATATATATATATATATATATATATATATATATATATATATATATATAAATTTATTTTTTATTTATAACTTGCTATTTAATCTAAATTTCCTATTTATTTCTGCATATATGGCTTCATTTAGTAAGTATGATTGAAATACCGAAAGTTTAATGAAGTTTAGATAAGGTAGATAAGCTTCTCAGAATGCGATGAAATTTAATATTTACTTTTTCTCATATATATATATATATATATATATATATATATATATATATATATATATATATATATATATATATATATATATATATATATATATATATATATATATATATATATATATATATATATATATATATATATATATATATATATATATATAGGGTTGTCCTTATGTATATATTAATATACAAAAGTTTGAGAAGTATTTGTCTCACCCACCAATACTATTCATTTTGGATCAAAAATCTAGTGTGCCGAATTTTGAGAGAATTGTGATAGTTTAGAGAGAGGTGGATCAAGGTACCAGAAGTTTGTCACCTATCAGTGTTTTATATATATATATATATATATATATATATATATATATATATATATATATATATATATATATATATATATATATATATATATATATATATATATATATATATATATATATATATATATGCATGTGCCGGTCAGACTTCACTTTGAACCACTTAAATATTTCAAAAACTACTGAACGTACGTAAAAAAGGATAACATTTTGGAATCCTTGTCAAATTTCAGGTAAGAAAAGTGTAAAATATTTGAAAATAAATTTTAAAAAAAAATGTTTGTGTACGATAAGCAATGGTCTAAAAAAACTAATTCAACTTATTTAACCTGAACGACCGAAGATTGCCGTGGTATCCAAACCTAACCGATGTATTACACCATATATATATATATATATATATATATATATATATATATATATATATATATATATATATATATATATATATATATATATATATATATATATATATATATATATATATATATATATATATCTTTTAAAATTTTCTTAGTCATTAGCGAAATTTAAGTTATTCCAATTTCGAAAAAATTATGTAAAAAAAAAGAGACATTGCCAGACGTTCGATTCTTCCATGCGTTATAAAAAGTAAAATTTACGTAATAAAATTATTATAAGAATTTATTTTTTATTTCCCAATTTTTCTTACCTAAAATTCGACAAGGATTCCAAAAATTTATCCTTTTTACGTACGTTTAGTAGTTTTTGAAATATTTAAGTGGTTCAAACTGAAGTCTGGCCGCAAGTGCCTGTATGAGTTGTGTGCAAATGCTTGATCTTACGCAGTTTTTTTCACATCATGCGCCCGCCCAGCACCAAAAATTGTATTTTCTGTTCTAACTTTTAAAAAATTTTTCATTGTCGTACACTTCATGCTGCTTTTGAGCGTCAATAAAAATGGTAGACATCAATATTCGCATAGTAAAGTGAGTTAAAAGAAGTAAACATTTTTTTTTAAAAACTAAAATTTCACCGACTGGGTTCGGAGCTTCCAATATTTTCACTATTATATTAGTCTTTTATAGTTCTATAGAGAAGATTTAATGAAAATTTCGAGAAATTTGCCAAAATGGGTTCTAAAATTTGTCCTTAAAATTTAAAAAAAAAGTAATGTCCGATTTGGTAAATCTTTGTTACCACTGACTTTGCAACTTTTTTTTTTTTTTTTTTTTTTTTTTTTTTTTTTTTTTTTTAACCATTAGATTGGTCTTTTATATTTTTATAGACATGATTTCATGACAATTCCGAAACATTTCCCTTTGGATTCGAAAATTTGTCCTTAAATTAAAAAAAAAAAAAACAACTATGTATTGTCCAATTTTTAAATTTAAAAAAAAAAAAAAAATATTGTCCAATATTTTAAAAAATTTCAAATTTTCAAAATTCAATTACACAAAATATTGGAACGACACAGAAAATGTGATACCAGCATCTCACTCATATTACCACAAGGATTCCAAATTAATTAAGTACAATAATGAACATCTCATATTTTAACTTTTACACTCATTTTAATTTAAGAGTAATATGTTTTTTAAAATTTCAGATTTTTATACACTTTTAATTTTTAAAGCTCAATTACTCAAAATATTGGAACAACTCAGAAAATACGATACAAGCATCTCATTCACATTATCATGAGTATTCCAAAATACATAAGCGCACTAATGCACGCCTCATATTTTAGCTTTCACACTCATTTTAATTTCAATGAAATATATTTAAATAAGTTTTCAATTCTCACTCATAATTTTCAAACTTCAATTCTTCAAAATATTGAAACGACTCAGAAAATACGATACCATCATCTCATTAACATTCCAAAAAGGATTCCAAATTATAAAAGCACACTAAAGCACGCATCATATTTTAGCTTCATATTTTAATTTCAAAGTAATATATTTTTTAAAATAATGTTAAATTTTTAAAGGCTTATAACGGAAAAGAAAAGAGATAGAGCAAAACTAGGCACATGTAGCTTTGCAGGTTTATTTTATGCAATTGGAGTCGGTGACAGGAATATTAAAAGTGAGTTAAAATGATAGTTCAACCGATAGTATTCATAATTATTTTTCCATCTTGACCATCAGGTGTTATTCAAGTGTTAAATACAGATCCTTTGAACTACTTCTAAATATCGATATTACTCAATAAAATTTCACATGGTGTGTTATAACCGAAGTTTGCGAGTTGAAATCATAAATAATTGAACTTTCATAAAATAAGAACTACCATATCTCTCTCTCTCTCTCTCTCTCTCTCTCTACTATACTATACTATATATATATATATATATATATTATATATATATATATATATATATATATATTATATATATATATATATATATATAATATATATATATATATATATATATATATATATATATATATATATATATATATATATATATATATATATATATATATATATATATATATATATATATATATATATATATATATATATATATATATATATATATATATATATATATATATATATATATATATATATATATATATATATATATATATATTCTAATGAAGACTGTACGCTACTTTTGTAAAGCATTTTAGAACTCATCAACATGCAAAAAAAAAAAAAAAAAAAAAAAAAAAAAATTTTACTGAAGATAAAAATAAAAAATAAAAAATCTCTTTAAGAACTTATACAAGAAAAAAAATAATTAAAAAAAAAAGTAACGAATGACAAAAAAAAAAAAAAAAAAAAAAGGAAAAAAAGAAAAATGGAAAAAAAAGATAGGAAGAGGAAAAGAAAAATGTAACAAAAAGTAACCAAAGAAAAAGGTAACAAAAAGTAACAAAAGGGAAAGGTAACATGGGAATTAAGCAAATTGAAGATACGAAAATCTTCGGCTCAGCAAAAGTAAGTTTAATGGAGATTAACAAAAGTAATTTTCGTTATTTTCGTATTTTTATCAATTAATTTTAATTAAAACAAATGATGAAATAAAAATAAGATAATGAAAGTGTACGAAAAGTTTCGCTCATAGTCAGTCATTCACATAGTTGGAAGTTTACTTAAATATATATATATATATATATATATATATATATATATATATATATATATATATATATATATATATATATATATATATATATATATATATATATATATATATATATATATATATATATAATATATATATATATATATATATATATATATATATATATATATATATATATATATATATATATATATATATATATATATATATATATATATATATATATATGAGATAAATAGATGCAGGGAAGAGGGGGCCTGGGGAGAGAACCCAATTCAAAATTTTCCAAAAACTTTTAATATACTTTTTAAAAATATATGGTTATTAAAGCCATATATATATATATATATATATATATATAATATATATATATATATATATATATATATATATATATATATATATATATATATATATATATATATAATATATATAATATATATAATATATATATATATTTCCAAAATATATATATATATATATATATATAAAATACCAAAAAAATATATATATATATATATATATATATATATATATATATATATATATATATATATATATATATATATATATATATATATATATATATATATATATATATATATATATATATATACCTTTTTTTTTTTTACCTTCTCACCTTCCTGACCACCC
>SEYY01001538.1:37500-42500 GCA_009176605.1 Armadillidium nasatum | reverse complement strand
TACATATATATATATATATATATATATATATATATATATATATATATATATATATATATATATATATATATATATATATATATATATAATATATATATTATATTTATATTATATGAAAACTTTAATTTCATTTACTGTTACCAAAAAAAAAAAAAAGAAATAAAATAAAAAAAAAAGAAGCAAGAATAAAATACATAGAAAAAACCCATTCGAAAATTTAATTTCTTCTCCGTTTTCTTTTTCGTCTTTATAATTAAGCGTTTTAAAAGGAAATTTTACCATCATTCTCTTTAAGGCGCGAATATGCCTGAAAACGTCCAAATAGATTCCGCCCTTATTGTTCTCCTATTAGTATTCCATTTTAGGTATTCTTTAATGGCAGACCTAATGTCATTTAGGGATTTTTTTTTAAGTCTTTAGTTTCCCTTCTGTTTCAAAATTAGGGGTTTTTGCTTTTCATTCGTATATATATATATATATATATATATATATATATATATATATATATATATATATATATATATATATATATATATATATATATATATATATATATATATCACCACTGACGGGCAGAGCCCATTTCCAAGATGGGGCACATACAAAAGGATGAAAACACACTTAAACTCGAGCCTAACGCACATCCCTCAGGTGGGCACAGACGGAAGCCTTGGAGAGAGGAAGATTAAATAAAGGAGGAAAATAGATGATGGTAGAGAGTTCCACAGAACAAATGTGGCTGGAAAGAAGGAGGCACCACAACTGGCTATCCTAGGGTTTTCAACACTCACACAAAATTCGTGCGGAAGCAGGGCACCCCTTGTGCAACAAGGACGACGCAACGGTAGAGGAATGCGTGAGGCCAATTCCCTCAAGCACCTGCCATTGTAGTACATATAGAAAAGAGGTAGTGCGCCAACGTCACGTCGCATAGATAGGGGGTCAAGAGAGTTTGAAAGTAGGAGGCAGTTTATTAATCTTTTAGCTTCAGACTCTGCCCTGTCCAAAAGGGTGGAGGAGCCGGAGCCCCCCAAATGGGAGAACAGTACTCCATACAAGGGTGAATAGGACCCTTATATAAAAGAAAAAAATCTCGCAACTTGAATATTCTCAGCTTCTTAGAGGCCGCTTTAGCAACCATTGTGATATGTGGTTTCCAAGACAATTTATTGTTTATGTTTAGACCAAGAACGTTAATGTTATTTACAGGTGAGAGGGAGGGCCATCGAAGAGGATAGGAAAGTTAGGAGGTGTTTTTGAGAGGGAGATGTGAAGAGGTTGAGTTTTTAAAGAGTTGAAGTTCACAAGGTTGCTATGACCCCACCGGGAAATCCCATCCAGATCGGCAAGAATAGAATCGGAAAGTTGAAGACGAGAAGCAACTCTAGAAGCAAAAGAGGGAGCAGATTTGAAATGAGTAGAAAATGTAGAGTTGAGTCACCAGTATAATCGTGAACAGAGTGAGAAGTGCATTTGAGAAGATCGTTAATGAAAAGTAAGAATAAAGTTGGAGATGAAAAGAAACCCTGAGGAACACTATAGTTGACAGAAAAAGAGGAAGAGGTCGTTCCATCTACAAGTGCCGAAATAGAACGATCTGAGAGAAAACTAGACAAGAATATGCAAAAGAAGGAGGAAGCCCAAAGGAAGGGAGCTTGGCGAGCAGCGACGTATGCCTTACCCGGTCAAAAGCCTTGGATATGTCAAGCGCCACCACACAAGACTCCCAGAAGTCCCTAAGGTCAGGACACCATACATCAGTAAAATATAAAAGTATGTCACCAGTTGATATCGAACGTCGAAAGCCATATTGGTGATCTGAGATAAGAGAATGAGACTCCAAGTGATCCAGGAAATGAGAGTTGAGGAGAGTGAGAGCTAAAGGTCGATAGTTAGAAGGGTCAGAGTGGCTAGCTTTCTTCGGAATATATATAATATATATATATATATATATATATATATATATATATATTATATATAATATATATATATATATATATATATATATATAATATCCTCTCCCAAGAAGGCTTTTTATGAGCAGTTAGATGACGGTTGTCGGCTTGCTAGGCCTGTCACAACCCGCGCTCAGTCGCTTTTATAGCCTAATGAGAAGGTGACTTTCTTTTTTCAGAAATAGGTGAGCTTGCGCACGTCGGAACTCTGTCCCCGTTGACTACGCTGCTTAAAGATGCTCCCTAAAAAAACTCAAAAATTGTTTGACATGCGAGAAAAAAATTATTGGCGTGCCACGTTTGGCACGGGTTCCAATGGTTGTCCACCCCTGACTATAGGGAAATAGCAAATGTGATTATTTCTTATTCTAATGTCTATAATGTTTTAACCCTTTTTTTCATGGTATTGAAAACTGTTCTTAATCTACAACATTTTCATATTAAATTGTATTTCGATATTGATTGAAGTTCTTTTTATTTTTCGAATATTGAATGGTGCCTGTGGATAAAGAATAGTATACTAATTCATTGTCTACCGGTGAGGGAGTCTATTACTTAACTTCATTTTTATGAACACATTTTATATCTGGTTGCTGTAGCTTCTGGGTTTAGGATATGATTGCTGCCTCTTTTCGGTACTGTTTTATGTGAATGATTTTTATGGAGGATTGAGTATATTGTGAATGAAGAAACTGAAAAGTAAATATGAATTCTTCACTACTTTGTACGTTGAAGTACTTTTAAAACAGATAATTGTACTTATTGCATCATTTTTTTAATTTTATTTTACTGCTCTATTTATAATTTTGTTATCTATTAGAATATTTAAATTAGAATATTCAGAATGAAAATAGAATTATAATTAGTGTTAGAGTATTTGAATTATATTGAGCTTGATAACTGTTTAAATTACACTACTCGGCAAAATTTAATTTTTTCTCGGCCACATGAACATTTAAGTGATTTTCTTACTAAAATGATCATACTGATTACGAAAATGATGTTAAAAACTTCGTAACACGTACCAATTTTGTGTGACAATGGAAAGTTTAAATAATACCGGCAAATATAAACAAAAAGTGCTCATTTCGAATTTAATACAGGGAACTTATAAAAAATATTCTTCAAAAAAACTATATATATATATATATAAACTCTAACATTTTTAAAGTAAAAAAGGGAAACAAAATATACCAATGCATCCATTAAACAAAAATCGAGTTTACAAGAAAATTTAGATTTTTAAACTAGTTATCAAAATTTCATATCCTTCTCTTATGATACGTTTTATCTTTTCTTGGCTAGAACTAGTAGTAAGCACCCATCATGTTAGGATGTATTCTTCCTTGATATTGGTGTTTCATTGTCATGGTTGTCTTGATAGAATCTTTCTCCCTGTTCTTCACTAACAGTGCCCAAGTTATGGGAAAAGATATCCGAATGGGTAATGCAGGAAGTGAATTTTTAGTGACATCCGAAATCCAAGCATCCGATTGGTGTCAAAGAGTTTCCTTACTAACTCTTCGTAATTTTCAGCTTTGTTGTTACCTTTAAATTCCAAAACCACTGATTTAAATGCCCTCCAAGCAGATAGTTCCAAAGCTTTTAACTCGTTCTCAAATATGTTATCCTTCATGAGTTTTCAGATACGTGTGCCAACGAATATTCCTTCTTTCAACTTTGCCTCACTTAAAGCAGAGAACTGAGTCCTGAGATATGTAAAGCCATCTCCATTTTTATCCATTTTCTTCACAAAGTTTTTCCTTAAGCCTAATTTTATATGTAAAGGGGGAAGCAATACCTTCCTTGAGTCAATTTAAGACTGAGACAACATTTTCAAGTCCTGGAACGTAGTTACTTCTTTTTGCTCACTCTTTCTGTATATAGTGTTTGTCTGTTACTCTACTGTCCCATTGGCAAAGGGAACAGCAGTATTTGGTGAATCCACCCTGAAGTCCCATTAACATATTTGCAATTTTTAAATTGCAGATATGTTAATGGGACTTCAGGGATATGAAGGAAACATACGACATACTGTCATATGTATCGTTCATATCTAATGAGTATGTTACTGCTAATGAAGGCTTAGTATTACCATTATGAAGCAACATTGCTTTCAGACTTGTCTTTGAGGAGTCTATAAAAAGTCTCCGTTCCTCTGTGACATGATTAAAACAAAATTCAAAGATCAAACAGTCAATAGTTGTACACAGACATACCGATCGTTGCACCGTGAAGTATTTTGAAAATCGCTCATGTCTTTGTCTATATACCGAAATCCTAGTGCATGTTGCTAACAAAAAATTCCACTACTGCAGCCTTGATCCTAATAGTTCAGCTTGTACTTTGCTTAGATCTAAATCTCTTACTAGACCGCCAAGCTCTCTTGTTGAATGAGATGGAGTGTCCTCTCATGTAATGGAACGAATGACGGGTCAAATGATGCTGATTCTTCAATTTCCTCAACCGTTTCCTCTTCACGGATATTGAATTCTTCCAAGTCCATTGGTGGCTTAGGCACTGGAAGTCCAGGTCTGTTTAGTACTGGTCGAATTGTAGATTTAATTTTGTTTTATATGAAAATCCTTCATCCTTTGTGTTGCAGAAATAGCAGTCTTCTAAGTGGCTAGTAGGCTCGCGCCAAACCATTGGTAGAGCAAATGGCATACTTCGTGATTTTTCTTCATTCATCCACTTAATCAAATTGGTGTTGCAAGTTGTACAAGATATATGGGGAGCCCAATCTCTGTCCTGGTCTCCAATGCGACTTCCGAAATAATAGTTGTTAAAGACCGCCGACTATTTTTTTATACTGAAAACACCAACCAGATATGTAACAAAAGCAGTTACTGGATTTAGAAATTTGCGGCTGTCTCTAATTCATTTCAAAATATTTACAATTCACATTTCTGTATGTTTAATTAAAGCAAGAACATACACTCTGTCTTCAACTAAGCAATATGAAATGATGTTAGATGCATCAAATCCAATATGAAATGATGTGTAGTATATTATGGTATTTTTAAATTTAATTTTCAGTTTCCT
>SEYY01001538.1:22500-25000 GCA_009176605.1 Armadillidium nasatum | reverse complement strand
ACTGATAAAGCATGAGTCCTTCCACTCAATCTCTCACTACTCACTGCCGAAGATTGTTCCATCAATGACCTTGTTCTACTGCTATTACAATGAACAAATGACCCTTCAGAACTCTTCTTCTTGACATATCTTTTCATTCAGTTGTATCCTTTTTCTGCGCAATTCTGTCTCTAGACTTATCTGATGTAATCATTCTTTCAGGAATTCAATAAAGTCAGAGATTTCTTCTATTTTCACAATTTGACAGAAATACCTTTTTTTTTTAACGTTTTATTATTTCAGAATTTTTATGTAGACTTTTAAGCTTGGTATATGGTGAATTTATTAAAAGCTCATACTTTGTTTTTTCATCATCGAACACACACACATACGCACGGACAAACACACACACACACACACACACGCATATATATATATATATATATATATATATATATATATATATATATATATATATATATATATATATAAACACCGATCATGAGTGATTTTGAAATAAATTTGAGCATCACTTACTTCACATACAATTTTGTGTAATCTCAGTCCATTAAAGTAAACCGAAACGTTGAAAAGGGGAAAAAGGGGAGTAATCTCATCGTTGTAGTGGTTTTCCCCTTTTTAAATACTATTTTTAAATAATATTTCTAGGAAAACGAAATAAAGTTTTGTAATAGAAAATTTAATTGGAAATTGTGAAGGATTTCCTTCGAAGATTTTAAAAAATTTTTAAAATAAATTTTGATTTTTAGTTTCAAAAATTAAAATTTTTTTTTGTTTCTGTTTTTGTTACACGGACGCGTACACACGCACACACATACTCACAACTATACACACATTCACACGCACAAACCCACACACACACACACACACACACACACTCACAACTATACACACACATTCACACACACAAACACACACACACATATATATATTATATATATATTATATATATATATATATATATTATATATATATATATATATATATATATATAATATATATAATATATATATATATATATTATATATATATATATATATATATATATATATATATATATATTATATATATTAAACAACTAAACTTTGTATTTTTCTTCTGCCGTGGAAATACTATATTAATAAAAGAATAATGATTAATTTGAGGTTAGATAATTACCTTAATGAAGAAGTATTATCAATAATTGTAGAGAGAGAAACCGGAATCGTCTTATATTTGCTCATAAATTAGCAATTCGAGAGCCTTCAAAATACTTAATATTAAGCATGAATATTCATTATTATTATAATAATGTCTAATTATTTTACTGCGTTTGTTTATAATGCGAATGTATAAATGTATGTATTTGAATATAAATGTGTTTCGCAATTTGAGGGAAAATGGCATGCATTTTTGTTATGGTATTCAATTTTTTTTTTTTTTTTTTTTTTTTGTAACTTTTATTTTAAAACAATTAGAGTTGTCAGGACCTTTAAACTGAGGAAACACTTTCAGATGCTGAACTGCCCAAGCGTTGCATTTCTTCAGTCTTCATTTTCCTTCAGACTCCGAACGGGCATGATTGAAACAATTCGAACCCGGGTACGATTGGGTGTTTGTTTAAAGAATTTTAGTTTAATTAATTAAGTAAAAACATAGTTTAAAAATATTTTAAATTCTGTTGTACTTGTTTTTCGTTCTTTGTGCGAGTTTTTGAGACTAGTGAATAAACAACCTTCTGCAAAGTACTTTCAGTTAAGTAGACTCGCCAATAGTGTCCCTCTAAGTGAATAACTATTGAGTTTTTCTTCCCTACAAATTACTTCGACGAATATATATATATATATATATATATATATATATATATATATATATATATATATATATATATATATATATATATATATATAATATATATATATATATATATATATACTATTTTCAAGAGTTACTCTACTAAGCACCGTTTCCAATGCTTAGTGTCCGGATCGAATATATATATATATATATATATATATATATATATATATATAATATATATATATATATATATATATATATATATATATATATATATATATATATATATATATATATATATATATATATATATGAGAATGTGTGATTAAACCAAAGTTTTAGCAGTTGACTAGAAAAAAAAAGAATTGTTTACAACACAGACGTCGATATTAATATCCGGGCTTTGAAAGTGAAGTAGAATTAAAATCCTTTTATATTATTCATATTATTATTTCCTTTATTCTTTCCTTATTCACCTCTCTCTATAATTTTTTTTTTAATAATTTTTTGTAAACACTCAATCACGGACATTCTCTCTCTCTCTCTCTCTCTCTCTCTCTCTCTCTCTCTCTCTCTCTCTCTCTCTCTCTCTCTCTCTCTCTCTCTCTCTCTCTCTCTCTCTCAACATCTAACTGTGTTAATTTTTTGAAAACACTCAATAGAGGTTTTATATATTCTCTCTCTCTCTCTCTCTCTCTCTCTCTCTCTCTCTCTCTCTCTC
>SEYY01001538.1:7500-12500 GCA_009176605.1 Armadillidium nasatum | reverse complement strand
ACAAACTAGAAGATTTTCTTGTTCTTGTTTACATCGTTATTTCATCCTTCAATTTGTTTCCTACATTTTCACTCTCAATCTTTTACTTTTTAATATTCACATCTACTCTAACTCGTCTTCCTTCTTCCTTTTATATTCCTGTAGCATTCAAAAATTCCCTAAAATGTTCTCTCTATCTCAAATTTTGCCAATTTTCGAAGAAATTTCAAAATTTTTAAACTTTGAGAGACTATATCTCGAAAAGAACAACTAGCATTGCATGATGTATTGAGAAAAAGTTGTAGCTCTGTACCTCCTCTAAACAACTGCCAAAAATAAAAAAAATCCATAGGTGTTTTTTTTCTTATTTTTTTTGTTCTGAAAGGTAAATTTTTCCCATTTTTTTCAAAAAAAACCATTCAAGTGCCTATTCATTTTTTTCCTAAAGTAGATATCAAAAATCGTATTCTACCAGTTTCTTGCAATTGGAGCTGAGAATATACAGTTAAATTTTCAGGTCATTTCGACCAGTGGTTTGGCTTTTTCACTTTTTTTTTTTTTTTTTTTTTTTTTTTTTTTTTTTTTTTTTTTTTCGAAGTTTGATTCCTAAAAACTTTTAAACCGTTATAGACTCAGAAAAACTTCAAAAATCGAGTTTTTTCAACGAAAAAAAGGCATATACACTGCAAATTTCAGGTTAATCAGTTAAAAACTAAAAAACTTTTTTTGAAATTGGACCTTTCTAATGGACAATACGAACAACCTTGGTCTCAACATAAACAAAATTGTTCTGCAATTTTCATATCACAAAGATTTTTAGGGCGAATTTTAAAATCGTGGAAATCTGTTCAGACTCAGATTATTTTTCATTACTCACAGTTACTTTAACCATATAAGGGATTACATAATAATGTACGAGTATGCAATAATAAAAATCATTATGCTGAGTTCTGCTCTCATAATTGGGAGAGCTGGAAGAATTTCAGTTCCACCAACTTTTACACTAAAATTGAGGTCAGAGCCAAAGAATCTGTGAACCGTTACAAACCTTTTAAATCCTTAAGTATTATCAACGTTAAAAAATTTCATCTTCTTTTCAGTAGATACTATAAGGGCAGGAACACTAGATAAGTGATTATTCGCATTTGCCGTCTACCGTGGCTCAAACGGTAGGGTGATTGACTCACGTGCTTGAGGGCGCCGGTTCGATCCCACTCGGGATCCTAGGTATATAGTATCTAAAAAGTTCCTCTCTTCGAATAGGGCAATGCCCGTGAGATGTGAACTTTTTCTTTAAAAAAAAAAAAAAAAAAAAAAAAAAATTCTTTCATCTTTTAGGGGCAATCGCAGCACAAACAGTTTGGTGCATTATACAGGCATTTGGTGTATTTTTTTGGTATATTATACAAACAGTTTGGTGTATTATACAGACATTTGGCAACGCAAAATTTCACCACCAAACGAGAAACCACTTTCTCAGTTCAATCTTTTTCCAACATTTTTTTAATAATATAAATTCCAACTTTGTTTCGTTCTTTTTTCTTTCTCTTATTTTTCTGACCATTCCACATCTATCTTACCTTCTGCTGTAGCTGAATTATTTTCCCAAGATTATTTAATGCGTTATTTGTGCTTTAGGCGATTCCGTTGCTACTCCTCTTACTCAGTTTCCCTTTAGCTCAGTATGCCTAGCTACAATTTTATCTAAAGATTTGATTTCTGTTTTCTCTCTCTCTCTCTCTCTCTCTCTCTCTCTCTCTCTCTCTCTCTCTCTCTCTCTCTCTCTCTCTCTCTCTCTCTCTCTTCTTCTTCTTCTTCTTCTTCTTCTTCTTCTTCTTTTTTTTCCTTCCTTGGTAGATTATTATTAATAATGTATATGATTTTGACTGTGCTCCTTATATTTTTAAGGCGTTCTCCCAAGCTGTACCTTTCCTTGGTAAACTTTCATTTCTTTCTTTCTCTGACCATCCATTAGACAACATGGCAGAAACAACCACAATAATCTCTGGTTATTGTATTCTACATCTTTATTAGAAAAGAATGGAACATAATTCCAATTGTCTCGTCTTCAAGCACCGTATATCATAGCATGCAGACAGTTAATTTTGAATTTCTTCTGATTTTTTTTTTTTTCATCTCAATTAGCTGTAAGAAGTAATATTCTACCAAGGCTTAAACAACAATATCTACTAAAAGTACCACATTTCCTCTGTTATTTTTATTATTTTTACTATTATTATTTATTATTATTATTCATTATTATTATTATACTTCTACAAATAAAATAAGAAAAATAATAATAATAATAATAATAATAATAATAATAATAATAATAATAATAATAATAATAATAATAATAGTTGTTACTAAAAATGATGACTTGTTTTTTAAAGAAATTTGTTTGTACCATTTTAGGAAAAAACGTGAAATAAAAAGAAATTGAATGCCCTTTTCGCCATTAATTTTGCATTCGAAAACTTTTCTGTAACAAACTTTTTAAATTCTCCATTTTCCACCTAACCTCTCACCCCTTTCCCACTCACCGGGCACCCCGTCCCCTAAAATTTTTCTCTGTCAATAAATTTTTCTTTGTTCTTTCTGTACTTGTACAGATGTACAGATTTTTTTTAATTTTTTTTATTTGTAGTTTACACTTTTTCAGTTCTTCCCCCCCCCCCTTTTTCATAGAGAGATTATTTTTCATGATTGTTTTACAAAATATTTTTTTGTTTTTATTCTTTCTTTTTTTCAATTCTATTTTTCCTATTATTGTTCTTCTGATTCCTTTTTTTCAATGAATGAATATTGAAATTTAACTCCTTGTTCTTCCTCTATATTTCTTCTCCCCAAGTTGTTATTTTATTTTTTTTTTGCCCATCAGAAAATTTCCATTTTGTTTCTCGGACAAAAGGAAAAAACTTTGGTGTGGTCATTGTAGCCTTTCTCTCTCTCTCTCTCTCTCTCTCTCTCTCTCTCTCTCTCTCTCTCTCTCTCTCTCTCTCTCTCTCTCTCTCTCTCTCTCTCTCTCTCTCTCTCTCTTACTTCTGCCTCTATATATATATATATATATATATATATATATATATATATATATATATATATATATAATATATATATATATATATATATATATATATATATATATATATAATACGAGGGAGGGAAGTAGTTCTCCCGAGGCGATGAGGTTACCCCACATTGTGTATATCTGTTGTTAAGGGTACTTCCCATTTCCCTCCATAGCCCAATGGTACGCATCATTTCAAACTAATCTCCATATTTTTCTACACGGAGTAGGCCATCCTTTCATGCACTAAAAACACTATTATAGACACACATCCTTATATAAAATAATAATAATAATAATAATAATAATAATAATAATAATAATTATGGCGTCAACAGCAGCAGCCTTGGAGAAAAACCGAGGAGCGGCTTAAAAATATAGCCCCTCATCCACCCCTTCAATGTCACTACTTGGGAGTTGTTGTCCCCTGGTGGTGGGGTTGGCACCACCAGGACTCTGCAACCGGCTTGTCCTGATGCCCGGTCTATTTTACATTAATTTCTGCAACATTTGCAGACTACAATCCAATTTCCTCTTTGTTGAACATCACCTCTCTTTTTCTAGACCTCACCTTTTGTTCTTGATCAAAATTCAGATGTTTGAGCTTTCTGACAGCAAACCCTACTCAGTTTCTTCATACTATCTCTTTCCCCAATTTTCAACCAATGGCGGTTGTTGTGCATACGTTTGCAACGATGTTGATTGTTCTCGTGTCTCTAATTTGGAATCTTCCGAATTTTCCACCTTATGGCTTAAGCTCTTCTGCCATTCTATGACTAAATTCATTTGTTCTGTTTATTTATCTCCTAATTCTACTGGCTACCTTCAATTCTTCGACTATCTAAACTCCAAAATAGAGCGCATTCTTTCTTCTTTTCCTTCCTCAGAAATCATCATATTAGGTGATTTCAATGTTCACCACCACCAATGGTTTCCATCTAGCTATCATCATACAGCAGATTAAAATACCTTCCATTTCGCTATCCAAAATGACTTTGAACAGTTGGTGCAGCTCCCTACTCGTATCCCTGACCGTCTTGAAGATGAATCCAACTTTCTAGACCTTTTTCTAACATCCAATCTTTCTCCTTATACTGTCAAACTCTATCCTCCTCTGGGTTCCTCCGATCAACTATTTATTTCTGTATCCTCTTCTTTCTTTTCATGTCGTTTGCAAGAAAGACCTCTCCCCTTCTAGTGGAGGAAACGTTTGTTACATTTCGGTGCCACAAGGTGGTCGGATTTGCGGTCCCATTTCTTTGATTTCCAGTGGACTGATTATTGCTTCCGTAGGAAGGGTCCCTCGGAGTCTGCCGAGCGCATTGCTGAGGTTCATTCTCTTTGGCATGGAGGAGTACTGACTGAACGCTCAGACATCTTGAATCTCTCTCTGGCATGGAGGCGCACTGACAGCAAACCCTACCGTCGTCTTCAAACTCCAGATACTCACGCAATTTAAATTTCATCCCGGAATCATGAAAAATCTATTCTCTGCAACACTGAAAACGATTTTCTTCGTCGTAAATGTAATAATCTTTCTGGCTCCTCTTCTTCACGCCCTTTCTGGCATTTTCAAAAATGTCAACTCTAACTTTGCTTCTTAATTTATCTCTCCTCTTGTATAATTTGGCGGGACAACTGCGTGTTGCATTCTTCTAAAGCTGAACTCTTCGCACAAACCCTTGATTCTAATTCAACTTTAGACGATTCCGGAGCTATTCCTCCTCCTTCATCCTTCTCAAACTCATTTATGCATAAAATTGTAATTTCTTCTTAAGATGTCATTTCTGCTCTCTCTCAGCTTAACACTAAGGTGTTTGGTCCTGATGGTATCTATCCTGTCTTTCTACTTCAATCTTCCCTTCTTGATAGAAATGTGCTCTCATTCAGCCTGTGTCGAAGAAGGGTGACTCCTCTCAACCTTTCAACTAACGTCCCATTTATTTAACTTCCT